>CAEGAE010077008.1:0-18114 GCA_903067095.1 Girardinus metallicus
TGGGATGGGCATCTGCAGGGCAGCAGGAAGATAAGAGCTGTAGAGGGGGGCGGGATCCAACCCTGAGAGGAGGTCACTGGGTCTAAAGAGATATTGCATCATTTTTATTCTCGAACTTTCCAGCACCTTGGAGAATACAGCATGTTTTATGAAGATAAGACTTTTATTTAAATTAAAAAAATGGGTGGGGGGAGGGGGAATAAGTTATGTAACTCAGAAGCCATGTTGCATCAATGAGTTCTAGAATCTTCCAGAACCTTGGAGAATACTTTAAATCCATTTGCTCCTATGTGTGCAAATTGGCTAATTGAAACTGAAAAGAAGTTGTGTATGAAGTCTTGTAACTCACAGGGCATATTGCATCATTTTTATTCTCGAACTTTCCAGAACCTTGGAGAATACAAAGTGTTTTATGAAGATAAGACTTTGACTTAAATTAAAAATGGGTGGGGGGAATAAGTGATGTAACTCAGAAGCCATGTTGCATCAATGAGTTGTAGAATCTTCCAGAACCTTGGAGAATACTGTGCCTTAATAAGAGTTCTAGAATATTCCATCCCTGAGAGGAGGTCACTGGGTTTAAAGAGATCTTGCATCATTTTTATTCTCGAACTTTCCAGATCCTTAGAGAATACAGCATGTTTTATGAAGATAAGACTTAAACTTAAATCTGGAAATTGACGATAAGGATTTCATATCATGATAAGGCTCAAATTCATCAATCAAAACACATGTTCCATATGATAAAGCTCTTAATAAACAGATGTTTGATACGATAAGGCCATATATGGCCTTATAAAACAGATGTTCAACACGATAAGGCCTTATATGACGTCAATCCAACAGGTGGCAGAGCCGATAGCATTGATTTTTTATTTGGGTGGGGCTTTTTGATCCATCAAACTCAATTAATAAAATTTTGTCATAAGCTTGTATCCTTATTTTTTCTTGTTCTATCTGCAAAGTTACAGTTGACATTGCACTATTATGCTAAGTGAATTGTGCAGCAGAAGTCTCAAATCTCATGTTCAAAAGTCCCTATCTGATTTCCAAAGGTCCAAACAAATATGTGTGGTACTTATTTGACAATGACACGAAATGAGCATTTGAATTTTACGAGAAATTTTAACCTAAACATGTATAACTTGATCACCAATTTATTACTTCCCAATAAATATGAACAACAATAAACCAAAATAAATAAACTGAACTAATAAGGCACTGTTATATATATATAAACATGATATTTAAGGTACAAATATTCAAAAATATGCAGGGTAGTATGTTAAGAAGATACCAAGTTAACACATTCTTTAACTTAAAAATGTATCTACCAATCTGGTTATTGTCTAACATGGTCATTGTTTAAAATGTTCTTCAGAAAAATAACCCTAATTTTCAAGAATTAAAGGTTTTTGTAAATCTCTAAAAAATCTCTCGTTCTAAGTGTTCCTGTTAAAAATGGCTTCACACATGGCTCATAAAAACTATATCAGAACCTAACATTCTCTTTATATTTGACAGATATTACATGGTCTGCAACATTTTGTGATTCTTCTTAACTTATTCACTAATATTAATGTTTAGGATGCAGGTATTTTGAAATTGACCAATGTTGTGACTTCCCTGAGCGTCTGGGTGTCTTCTGGGCTTTAACAGCTATAACAACAGTTTATCAAAGCTTTACTATTTACTTAATAGCCTTTGACTATGAAACATCTTCAGTAAGCACACATCTGGCACTGCGTAGGATTTTTGTCAAGGGAGATTTTCTCTGAATAGTTAGGCTAAAGGTAGCTTAGATGAATTGAGTCGTTGATAATCTGGCTTAGAGTATGTTTTTGTGCAGTTCCATTTAATAATTATTTTCTCTGTTTCTCAAACATAATTTTAAAAAATAAAAGTGTTGCAGCAGTTTTCTGCTGTATTAGGTCTTTCTCACACAGCTGTCGGTTCAGTCTCAGCTGAAAAAATAAAATAAAATAAAAAGTTGTGGACTGGATCTAGATGAACTTGATGGTCCAGATATGTATCAAAGACTAGACCTTGAAAATTATTACTGTATTATAACAATGAAGAGGCAGGAAGAAAACTGAATAGAAGGAAGCTTAATCTGTTGGTATATAGATAGTCATAGTAAATTATCAATCCATCTAAAATATTTTCATCAGCAGTACTGCTATCTTTGTGCAACAATTCCTCCTGTTTTAAATTCTCCTCTGTATTAATGACCATTAAAGATAAACCTTTAGACCTTTTTTAGTCCAGAAGGCAGACAGATCATAAATGCTGGACTTAAAAGGTGTTGTGGTTAATTAGTAATGTTAAACAGTCGTTAAAAAAAGAAAGGAAAAAACAAACTTAGATAACTGATCTGAGTATGTACATAGATCTACACACACAGTAATGGTGAATGATAAGGAGATCTTTTTGGAGATCATTTGTCATTTGTTTCTTTACTTTAGCTTCTACCAGAAAAAAATCTTTAGCTAGCAAGTCTCAGAGGAATCAATTCTGCTAACATTCTCGGTCAGGGGCAGGAAAAAGGTTCAGAAGTTGATACAAAGTAGTTCTTCTGCTGTATTTTTTCATTTTCTCAGGGCAGTGATCAGTTAGGAGGTGGAGCTTTCTTTATTCTGATCAGTAATCTATTAGTCCAACATGAGCAGATTAGGGCCACAGTATAAGTTACCATGGTGACAATACCGGCTAGGAAATGAACCAGCTTTGTGAAAATGTCAAAGTGAGCCTAAAGTTATCTTGATAACTCACCAATCCTCCTTCAGACGATAGAGCCCCAGACTGTTTTTGTTGGATTTTCTTCTCATTGTCTCCTGTCTTTCTCCATCAAATTTAATATGCCGTATTTTCCGAACTATAGAGCGCACCTCACTACAAGCCGCACGCACAAAGTTTAAAAAAAAAAAAAAAACTGGAAACGCACATATAAAACCCGCTGGAGTCTCCGCCGCTGTCGGTTTTCCTCAAGGAAGCAGCAGAGGGCTGCGTCCTCAATAGCAGATTACGCTGTCCAACGCCGAACCATGGATTTGTTCACGCTGAATTTACGTGCAACGGCGATCGATCTGTACCGCCAGATCGATCGCCTTCAACTTAAAAGCTGCATCATATGAACTTCTTCACGTGCTCCACTGAGTAGTTTGCTGCTACATGAGATGAATCAACTAAGAAGACTTTTCTTTGTAATCTTGTGATCTGAATTACCTGAGGAATTTAGTTTAGATGAAATAATTGAAAAACAAGATCATAATTGTCTTGCTGCAGAGATGTAAACAACGTCTGATAGCATATGTTGCTTTAAAACTACTGCTGTCAGTTAAAGTAGGATTTTATTTCAATCTTACTGCAAATCTGAAATGGATGTAGGTTTAAAAAAAAATCCTCATATAAATATGTTCTATTAAACACAGTATAAAAACACAAGTTTTACAAACTTGATTCAGCATCTTAATGTGTGCAAGTGACCATGGATAAGTTACAGATTTACATAACCAGCATTTTCAACTGTGTCAGAAGTGGACAAAATTAGACCAAGTTCTGAAGTGGACTTTCTGTTTCTGTGATCTGCCAACTTTATTGGTTAAGCTAGCACTCGTTTCAGGTTACTTTGAGGCAGCAGTACTTCATGTGCGTTGAAGCTGGTGGACAACAGACGTACCCAGCAGGTATCCCACCCCCCAGCTTCCTGCAGCACCCTGATGACATCAGCTGGTGTGGAAAGTAGCCATTAGTTCCACCTCATCACTGGGAGACAAATATAGCATCGCAAGGCTCTCATCAGACAGGGAGGACAGCTGTAGTTAGGGGGCGGAAAAGGAAACCTGGCCAGATGATGGTACACATTCAGGGCAACTCTCCTTTATCACCAGTACTCCTATCTCCCTGTCACTCGTAATCACGCTGTCATGGCTGATAACACCTTAAGACCGCTTCCAAAAAGGCTCATGGATCTTGTGCGTGTTTGAAGCACAAGATCCGTGTTTCACACGTCTCCTTTAAGGATGCAGGATGTACAGACCTAATTCCAACCAATTCTATACCCATTGATGATACATATATGTATTTTCATTCTTCTCTTCTTGACACAGTAGTACTCTGTAACGTATTAGATTATACACAGATGCAGCATTTTAAAACCCTAACTACGCTTTCCATTTTAATGCACATTACCTGCTGTGAATCGAATTTATTTGCTAAGCAATTCTTAACATAGATAGAGATCACCATGCAGTCTCCAGTCTCTAATACCTAGATGATCTTTTGAAAATAACTGGCTCATTTGAAGTCAATTATGACACTACTGCACTCTTGTTTTTGCAGTTGCTTTCCTGGCCGTCTTTGCTGAAGAATTTCTTGTAAGTATAAGTAGTTTCTGCTTCTGCAGTGTGCAGGAGAAACAATCAGTGTTTTCATCAGATTATTTTGCAGCAAGAGATAATGCAGATATGCAGAGTTTCTGTACAGAGCAGAAACTATACAGAAACTCATAATTTAAGAAACGAGAAACGCTCTTTGTGCATATCTTATTAACTGAGATCAGACGGAATTATATATTGACCATTTGAAGGTGACAACTCTGGGACTGTGTTTTAAAGGTAGCTGTAACCCAGAAAAACATTGCCAAGTTTTCCTCCCTCTATTCCTTGCAGCTCAAAACAATGATTCAGCACCTCTGCATTGTTCAACAAATACATTTTGCCTTTGAGAAGCATTATGAAAAACTCACCTATTTTTGATAGACAAACACCTACCCAATATGCACAATTTTGAGGCGTGTGAGCATTTCCCCTTTGGGATCATCAACTCAGTCTGGAGAATTGCCTGGTGAGATACTTTTGGCTACAGCCAGTGCACTGGCAGGACACAACATGCATAGCAGCCACCACAACAATGGTGTTACAATAAATTACTTTGAGCACTGCCTTCCCTGTGGGAACTGCTGCCCTGCGAGTATTGCTTCAAATTCTCTGAATGCCACGGTCCACACTAAATGGGTAAGCTACCACGTCTGCTACCAGGCTCTCCCAGGACCCAGATATTTTGCAAACACAATGATGAAACATCACAATATCTCAATGGGAGGTTTGTGCATTCTCTTTAACATTTTTGGAGCTACTCTGCTTCATCCCACATAATGAGAAGCACAAACCTCGTTGAATTCCCCCTTGAAGAACTTTCCAAGACACTAAAGAAAAACTCCATATTGTGGCTGGTGTAATTTGTTGTTGTTGGACTAAGATCTGTCTTAATCCAGTTTTTAACATTTATAAAATCAGTGGGTTTGGTTTTAACAGTTTTCCATTTTTGCTGGGATCTATTTTCATTACATATGTGATTAGGCCTCAGCATTTAAATGAGGCTTTGCAACAAGCAGATAATGAGAGCTGCTTTTGTCATCCCTGGTACTGCATTATGAAAGCACGGCAGTCACAACACACACAGCACCACTGTCAAAACACCAAATAATGTCTCTTTCAAGTCATGGCAGTCCTGTTTCTATTATGTTTGGCCCTGAACTAATACCGCTTTATATTTCAGATAGTGTGAGTGGGATTTCTGTGGCACACCACATTATTTATTATCTAACAAATAGGTTAGGGATTATTATTCGGTTGCTCGTAGACCAAATGCGCTAGGTATTATTAAGTTCCATTGAACTGTGGTGCGTGTGTGTGTGTGCATGGTGAAACAGGTGGCCACAGAGGTGGTGCAGACACCTGGCCTCCATCTTTTTAATGACAGGTGTTGAAGTCACCGCAGGTCACATCTGGAGGGTGGAGGGAGAGACCCAGATTTTCTCTTAGCTCTCTTTTGATGTATCAGAGCGAGATGCTGGATCAGGTCACAGGAGATGACTCGTTTTTAGCTTTAAAATACACAAATGCCCCCAAAAGACAGAAAAATACAAGAACCCTATTTGTAGTAAATCTGGTTTGAGTAATATTCAGTCAAAGAGGCTCAAGACATGCACATACTCACACATGCAGCACAGTGGCGCTCACCTTTAATCTGTGCTGTTGTGACAAGCTGGTGGTGGTTCTGAACTCTTGAACTGCAGCTTTAAGCGAAAGTGGCTGCCCTGAAACGCATTCCTGCTGTTTCATGTGGCGAGCCAGTTATAGAAATGTGAATATTTGGGGATTGTTAAAGAAAAGGCCAACAGAAGCATTTAGAGTAAATAGATTTGCTTCAAAATAAAATGCGGGCAATTGAAGAGAGGAAATTTTAAGGCGCTGCTGGATATTTGTTACAGTCTCAAATAGGTGCTGTTTTCTTGCCAAAAGGCTTGTTCAGGTCATGTATTCTTGCTTTCCATGAAAAAGGTAAACGGTTGAAAAATGCATCAATCATGATCAAATACATGGAATGGATTACAGTGTTCTGTAAAAGTATTAATACCCGTTAAGTCACATGTATAAGGTTTAATGTAAGTTAACCAAAATGTCTAATGTATGACATTTGATAGATTAATGTAAAATAAAGCATTATTGTAGGGTAAAAATAAGTTAAATAAAAAATATTCTGAAAGGTTTGGTGTGTTTTACTCTGATACCCCCAAATAAATGCATGCAACCAATTGCCATCAAACGTTACCCAACTGGTTAATGGAGCTCACCCACATGTTATCCATATTAATAAAATGAAAGTAGAGCTATTCTGTGATGGCATCTGTTATTTGCTAGAAAACATTAGACAATCAGCATCATGGAGACCAAGTGGCTCACCAAGCACGTCAGAAAGAAAGTTGTGGAACAATTTAAAGGGGGCTCAGGTTATAAAGCAACATCCTGAGTTTTGAACATCTCACAGAGCACTGTTCATCAAAGAAAGTAATATAGCACAAATGCAAAGGCCTTGACATTCGTCTCTGTATTAGAGCCACTTCAACCTCACAGGCCTGTTTCCATCCCTAATCACACTATTGTGAAGTCCTTTACATTTAGAGATATACATATCTGATGCATTGGTATGTACACTCAGTAGAAGAGAAGCAGAAAAGAACTGAAAAGAAAAGGTAATTTTCTCACTGTCCTTTTTGTTGACCAGTGTTCACTGTATATCTACAAATCACACCAGTTTTCTTTTTCCTTCTCCTTATGATCTGAGTCAGTGTTTTCTCAACTTCACTGTAGAGTCACATTCTTACTAGGCTTGTCCTTACCAGACTGCACAGCAACAAAGTCACAGATATGGAGATCCACAATGATCCTTATTAGATCCTAGTGGAAGGGTACAGATCACTAAAACTGGCTCAGTTTTGAAAACAAACACGTCAGAGAGATCTGTACAAAAATTAGGTCGAAACCAACCAAGACATGGCCATCCAATTAAACTGATAAAAGCATGAAAAAAAAATTTATCAGTCAAAGGAAGCAGGTTAGAAGGAAATGGTAACCCTAGAAGAACTCCAGTTCATCAGTTTAGATGGAAAACTTAGTCAACAGGACCTCCACAAATATCTTTATGGAGGCATGCCAGGAGTGTTGGAAGTAATCCAGTTTGTAGTTTGCCAAAAGTCATATAAGAGAAAAAGCTAACGTAAGGAAAAAGTCGCTCTGGTCAGCTTTAACCAATTTTTTCCACCATGAGTAGCAGAAAACTAATGCCTTGAACACATTATCTCCACTGTCAATAATGATGTTGAGAAAATTGCTTTTAGTTAGAATAAAATAAATACTGACCATTTTGACCAAATTTGGTCATTAAGGTTAATTATCAGGGCTGCTTTTTGTCTGAACTCAAATCCACATTTTAATCAAACTCTATTTATATTGTTTTTAATCCTATTTTTATTCATGAATCAAGGTTTGCGCAGTTCCCTAGGAAGCTTCTTAAAAGCTGTTCACTACAAATCTACTGCACAACCCACATCCTTCAAATAAGGAGAAAATCTGAGAAGAATTTCTACATTTATTTATCCAGCTTCACAAAGTCTGTTCAGCGATTGCAGACGGAAAAAACAACAATAACTCAAACGTACTTACTAGCCTTGACACATAAAGACTTTTAAGGTTCTGTTTGCATTTCAGAGCCACCCAGGTGTCTTTTGTGGAGCTGTAGTGTACTTGATGCTGAGTTGAAGAGGTGTCATATTTGGAGGTACTTAAGCATGTGCTGTTTTTGTTGTCGGTTCAAAGCCACCTACTTCAATCAAGCAAGTCTTATTAGGTAGAGCTAGAGTTGCCAGGACACCTGTAGATCATTATGGAGCTGATACGTCAAAAATCTGCTTTGAATCATTTTAAAGATAGCTGCTGCAAGTTGCGCCTCTTTGAACAGTTTGAAAAAAACACAATCACACATTTTAAGCAAGAAATAACAAAACTACTGTGTAACCAAAAATGTGAACCTATTGGATGCCTTTAGATACAAAGAAAGCATCTGTTAATCCATGAGATGTTGGATTAGAGATGGACTATGGCACTTTAACCGCATAATACAATGTTTTCAGAGCCCAAAAGATGCATAAATATTTAATCTGTTAAACATAAAAATAAAAAAAGCAGGTAAATTATATTAAAAGTCATTTCTAACGACAAAATGATACTTGAATCCACATCTTTAATGTCTCAGTGGTAGAGTGGATGTCTTGTGATAGGAGGGTTGCAGGTCTGATTCTAGTTTTCTCCTATCACATGTTGATGTGCTCTTGAAACAAGAAGATAACCCCAAGTTCACTGCATTACCTAATGAGCTACACATCAGTGTGCAACTGTTACATTTGTGGTCATATTAATCCAAAAAACATGTTTCGGTTCTTCAACCATAGATGTGCTTTCAGAGCTTTGAATGGTTCAGCAGGTGGGCTCATAAAATAACATCTTGAATACAGTAATGTACCTTCAAGAATAAAACACAGGCTCATCATCTGGAGTAAAACTAAGAAGAAGTAGGCTTCTATCTGAATGCTGTCAGAAATTTTATGTTTTTATTTATATATATATGTATATATTTTCAGAGACAACCATTCCACTCTTTTAAATCCCTCTGTTACCTGCCAGTTTGTTACATCTCCAAGCTATTGGGTTTCAGAGAACATTTATGTTGACTTCCCCCTCATCATGGGAAAAATCATCATTTATATTTTCATGAATTCAAATTCAAACTCCCACTTTTGCCCTGTTGTTTGTTTGTTTTTTATTGACAGCCAAATTCAGCATTGTAGACATCCCAACATCAAACTTTATCAGCTTTGTCCTTGGCATATTTGCTTTTTTTACTTTCAGCCCTTTCTACTTATTGATTGATTTCGTTCATAGAAATAAATGTACCTGTTGTGAGTCACAAGGCTGAACAAAACAGAACAGGTAAGGTCATAAATATTATATTCTGTTCCAGTTAAGCTGTGTCCTGTTTTAATGTTGCAATTCACCTGAAATGTACCGGTGAGGAGACTGGAAATCAATCAGTTGATCTATCAATGCCAAAAAGTGCAACAGGTGTCACAGAACAGGGAAAAGCACCTGACGACTGTTTTCGTTAGATAAAAAAGCCATCCCAGCAAGGCAGACAGGAGCTTAGAACATGAGATCAATGGAGCATATTTAAAAGACATTAGAGAGCAGTCCTACTGTCACAGTTCTGTGATAAAGCACAGGAATCTAGCCTTCAAGCATATAGCGCCACTTTTCCCCATGAATGTGATCCTCCAGTGGCTATCCTCCTTTGCTTAATCTCTCCATGTCTAGATGAAAGATGGAGAAAGGCCAGCATTGTCTAAGCCAGGATTTGGTTTGTCCTACCCAACACCGGGTCTCTCCCCAGCGACCCGTGGGACATCAACGGGTGAGGATGGAGGAGAATGGATGGCTGCTGGCTCCAGAGTCCCTCATTCACTCTCTAACTTGCTCACATTAAAGAGAGCTCTAATCACTGCAGGGACTTGGCCAATGATGTGCTTATCAAACGGCATATTTCAAAAAGGCATCTTAAAAGGCCCGAGGGCGAAGAGGCAATAAGAGCACATTTGTATGTGGATGAAAGGGAAAAGTGTAGACAGACCTTGCATCAGAATACAGCGGGGGGAGATCATTAGCATCACTAGCAAAATATGCAGAGAGAAGGAGAGAGTGAGGTGGCGCTGGGATGGGGTTGTTGGGCTATGGGAGAAAGAACAGTTCCCTACGCTGTTCTTTTTTTTTTTTTTCTGTTATACAAAGTTCCCAAAAAGAATATGAGAACAAATACATTTTTGAACAAAGGATGGTCTCTTGAAGTGGAAGCCCACTGGGGTGGGTGAGGTGGTTCCACTGTGGGTTAGAACAGAGTGAAGCCACAAACGCATCTCCTCTGACTCTCCGCTGACAGAACACACCCAGCACGTGAGCTTTGAAATGTGAGGAAGAGCCTCGAATCAAACATGAAGCTACACAATCACACCGTTCATTCAGTGGCAGTGGCTGCACATCTCTCTAGCATTCTGGTTATGGACTCTAACAAATTCAGGCCACAGCCCCCCTCTGTGTGACAAACTGGTTAAAATATTGTCTCCTAACAGTGAAAAAAGGGCTGAGAGAAGCATTGTTTGTGGTTTCTATGTAGAGACTTTCCAAAAGTGTGGCAATATGAGAAAGTTTTGATTTAAAATTTGCTGAATGGCTCTTTATTTGCTGCCAGACACCAAAATGATGCTGCAAACGATAAGAGGACGTGTCAGATTTCAGCAGTTTAAGCCACACAAGGAGTCTTGAGAATTCCCCTCCATAAAAAGAAAGCAGAATAAGCTTCTGTCATGTTTTAAACATTGACATGATTTATCTGAGCGCAAAGATGATTTGTGTTTGTGTGAGACAAACAGTTTTTTTATGTGCTCATTTGCAAACATTTATAAAAGAGCATGAGAAGCACTGAGCTTACAACAAACTGAGGTAATGTGTTTTTATCTTTTGCTGCATCGTTTTGAATATGTTTTTGTTGTGTTTCTTGTTCTGTTACCAGAACCCTTTTACAAATGCATGTGGACTAGATATATTATCCTTACTCATCTACACTATTCACAATCAAATAATTTTCAGCCAAAAGTTGCAACTTTCAAATGAGAAAGTTCTTTAAAAAATTACAAAAAAGGAATGAACTTTTGACAAATATTTTTTTCTGTTCTCCCTTACATATTTTGCATGTTTTGGTTTTTACAGATGTGGACAAATGTGTCTAAAAACAGCCTAAAATTTAATTAGCAGAATAAGCTCATATTAAAATAAAATAAAAAAATCCAACATTTAATTTGAGTGTTAGGAAATAAATGTTGTTAATTGAATCCTCCTAACTATAGTTGCTTTTATCTATAAATCATTTATAAAATGAATACTTTACTTTTTGAAGGTTGTAAGACTTTCTCGGAACCTTGAATGAATAATGCAGGACATCCTGTTTCTTTGGGGAATAAATAAAATGTGACACAGAGGTTTATTACTTTTAGCCGCAGGTCAGTAGGCTGGATGAGGACTTATATTTATGCAGGATGCTCAGAGAAGAAATAAAGTCTCCTGAACTCAATGTTACAGAAATGCAGTAAAAAGTGGCATTTTGGGTTCACCGAGTCTCAATGATATCTGCTATGTGCTATCCATTTGCCTTTTGTTTTGTTTTGGGTGTTTTTGTTTGTTCTCTGGGAGGAATGTCAGAGTCTTTTCAGTTCTATTGCTTAACTCTACTGAGACATTAATTAAAATGCTTCCTTTTTTATCAGCCAGGCTATTATCTGCATGTGGACTAGACTTTTTTTGGGTTTGGCATTAAATACAGGATGAGTGTGGAAAAGCACCACTGTTAAGTATGGTGGAGGATCTGTGATGTTGTGACCCTCTGAACCTTGTTGGTGTGTAAATTATTTAGTTTTGTCAGTGAGCTAAAATGTGTATTTTTACACTCCCTTTAAGCAGGGTGATGACTAAATAAATATGGCCTAATCATTTATTGAGGTTTGAGCTATGAGGTTGGTTTGTTGGCTGTTTCAGTCCCCTAAAAATCCTGTGGGATCTGTGACGAAATCATAAGAGAAAACCCAGGATTCTGGATAAAGAAAGTTTGTGCTCAGAATAAAAGGTGATACAAGGATTTTGTTTAAAACAATTATTTCTTAACCTGATTTTTTCCCCATTGAAAAAATGTTCTAGATGGTTTTTAGTGTGGAATTATACCACGCCATTCTTCACATAAAATAAAGACAAATGCATCAAATTACCCAAACACGGTGACCAGATACTTCTATAATGTAGGAACATTCAGGGTTAAGTTCACAACATTTCCAGATTTAAAACAAAGAAGGAAGAAAACTGATATATCTGGAAAAAAAATTCACGTAGTTATGCTCCTGTACATCGGCATCAGTGCATCCTACAGTTGTAGCTACAGCGAACTGATGCTAAGCAAACACACACAGGCGCACGCACGGATTTAAACACAGCTCATCAGACTCAGTTTGGAAATTCAGGATCAAGAGACCAATTATCTTAATTATTCTACTTTTCCCTCCATCACTCTTGTCTGCATGTTTTCCCGCTTTCTATTTTAGCTGTGTTTGCATTTGTGGGTGTTTGGGTTTGTGCATTTCACAACACAAAATTACTCCAAAGCTCACAGAAAAGCAACTTTACATCTACACCAATTTAAAAAAAAAAAAAAAAAAAAAAAAAAAAATCAGCAAAAGAAATCCAGCTGTCTTAATTCCAAAGCCAAACATGAAGCAAGAATCCCTTTGCCTTGGGAACATTATAACGATGGTGCAATGAAGCTGGAAAACCAAAGGAAGCTAAGTTTAGAGCTCCAGGGCCGGCCTGCCTCCGCTGCTCCCATGAAACAGTTAACACCACAAGCTCCACAGAAATTAACCAGTCAAGTTCTGCAGCTCGCTTGCTAAGAGCTGACAGCGTCTCGTCTGCCGTTTGCGGAGAAGAGGGGCAATTATTGTGTGATGGATTTCACCTGTAGCCGGTGAAAATAACTTGGTGCGCGTCTCAGGACAGTGAAATATCCATACCAGAAAATCATTCTTCTGTCACCCCACAGAGCCAAAGACATTGTCATTTTTGCTCAAAGATCAAATCACTGAAGGCATGCTTGCCCAGCAGTGAGGATATGAAATATCTAATAAAACAGAAATATATATAAATTCAGTCTCTTCAAAAAAGTTAAGTCTAGTTAAAAGTTACTGATCTTGAGAGTTTGGAGGCATCAAAGCAATGGACTAGTGTTATCATTATAGGACTTGGTTTTGTATTTATAGAGATGAAGCAGATTATTTTCTTATGGTTTAAATCCCCTGATTATAATCAAACAGTTTGATGAGAAAATATGATTTTACTCGCATGATGTTTTTATGATTTGTGATGTGCAAAGCAGCCTGAAGTATCTTAAGAAACAGAGCAGTCAATCGATAAAGTATGAAAACAACTCTTCATATATATTCATATTTTTATTTATTTATATTTCATTTCTGGAAGGATATCTTG
Organism: Girardinus metallicus; assembly: GCA_903067095.1. Lineage (NCBI taxonomy): Eukaryota > Metazoa > Chordata > Actinopteri > Cyprinodontiformes > Poeciliidae > Girardinus > Girardinus metallicus. Next base: position 13,473 of record CAEGAE010077008.1, read on the forward strand.
TACACCAAATATCCCATTGGCAGTTAAGCGCATTCAATGTGTTTAGAAGCCAGAAACAGTCACTTGTTTTAACAAACACAAATACAAAATAAAGATAACCACAAAATAATGAACTGCATGTATATAACATACAAAAGAATCCCATGCCTACTCAGTAGGTAACTTCAACATTCCAGCTCTTGAAGATGTGGATATTTACACTTACAAAAATATACTTTATAGTTTTTTATCTTTTTTTTCTTTTTTGCTTACATTCTGATAAAATGAAGCGGTGCCCTCATAGCTCGTCCCTTTCTCTTCCTCCCTCTGAGTGCGTACATTCTGTAACAAAAATATTCCCTCAACCCTTAAGGCGAGATGCAGTGCATCTACTCTCGCGCTCAGCCGAGTCCCAACATCTGCAAGGCTTCACGAAAGGCACCAAATAACAGGAGCGTTTGTCTTGTTTAGGTTTTTTTTTCATAATTTTTTTTTTCCATTTCTTTGTTTTTCAATATAACCAAGCGATATGTCACATGTGAGAAAGAGATAGTACCAGTGGATGATATTTACAACAGAAACTAACATCACTCTTACTCATGCTCGAATACTTAAGTGCTTCTTTTTTTAATCTCAAACAATGTCAAAACATATCACAGCATCATCACTACATAATAGAGAAAGTATGTAGAAAATATGGCCCTGCTCACTTCAAATAATACAATGCAAATATGCAAATAATTGTTCACATCAGTGGTACCGAGGAATGATAAAAACGAAACATGGCACATGTACAATATACATATATGATAGCTTATGTATATCATTCAATGTCTTTTGTATAAATGTCTCAAGGACAAACGTGCCTGAGGAATCTGTCTGTCTCTTGGTGTGGGATTTATTTTTTGTTTTGTTTTTTCGGTCTGTGATAGAAGAGACCCGCCAGAGCTGTTTTCTATCTGTCTCAGGAGTCCTATATGCATTTGAAGTGCTGCATTTGTTTTACAGAGACAGTATGAAAAAATCCTTTTACATGTTACGCTGTCCTTGCCCAGTCCTTGACATGTGTCTCTTTTCTTTCTTTCAGGCAAATCTCAAGATTCACCTGCACTGCACCTGGTAGCGAAAAAAAGTGCTTTTAGGAGGAGGGAAACTAAGTCCTTTTGATGCTGATTTCTTTCCCCTCTAAAATGGAAACCTTGCAGAAGGAGAAGTGCGTTGAGAGTACAAAAAAGGTTTTCTGTCTGCTCCTTTCTTAGCAGATCTCGATTGTCCTTGGGGAAAGAGTGGTCTGCATGTCTGAAAGAGGGGTGGGCACTGGGGAGCTGTAGATGTTGGTTGCAACTGAAGAAGGGAAGGAGGTGGCAATTTGAGACTGGAAGGTGGTGGACATCGATGCCGATGGATAGGTGGTGGCGATGGAAGGAGAGGGATAAGAAGTGTGGACCGGAGAGGAGTAGCAGGAGGTGACTGGAGACGGGTAAGAAGACACTGGAGAAGGATAGGAAGTGATGGGAGAGGGGTAACTGGAGGCGGGTGAAGCAGAAGATGCTGGAGCCGACGTTACTACAGCAGCTCCAGTCTTCTCTGCCTTCTTGTCCTTCTGCCTCAGGTGGATCTTTGTGTGCCTCTTTCTCTCGTCGCTGCGGGCAAACTTGCGTCCACAGATCTCACAGGCAAAGGGCTTCTCCCCTGTGTGGGTGCGGATGTGTGTTGTCAAGTGGTCGCTGCGGCTGAAGTTTCTCATGCAGATACGGCACTGGAAGGGTTTCTGACCAGTGTGGATGCGGATGTGACGTGTCAGCTCATCAGACCGCGAGAAGCGACGATCGCAGGTTTCCACAGGACAAGCGTAGGGCCTTTCGTGTGGCGGTGTCTTGCTTGGTCGTGTGGGGTACTTGCGCATGCGGCTGGGCTTTATCAGCTGGGACTGATAGATGTTTTTTAAGTCCTGGGAGCCAGTCTGAGTGGCAAAGGCCTTGATGGTGGACAGAGGAGTAAGTGATGGCTGGTTTGACTGACTCTGGAAGGGCTTTTGGTCTGGGGGCACCAGGCTGATCTCTCCCTGCTGCTGGGGGAAGAGGTAGTCAGGAATCATGGGCACAGGGAAGCTTGTGCTGCAGGTCTTGCCATTGGGATATGCAGGGGGTGGGTACTGCACTGATCCAGCTGAGCTGGCGAACCCCTGACTCTGGTCTGGAAAGATGTCAGAGTTGGGGCTGGAGTATGTCGGGGCAGCTGAGTAGATGGGATTGGGCTCGCTGTGGTGGATTGAGGTGTTGAGGCTGGAACTTTGTGATGAGGAGGAGGTTGAGGAGGAAGAAGTGGAGGAGGACGGGATGGTTGATGAGGAGGATGAAGAGGTCTGTGACGAAGCTGAGGAAGAGCTGGAGGTGGGAGCAACGTTGCTCATTAAGCCGGTGAACAGGCCCAGGATGGGCTCTGCCCAGAGGCTGTTGCTGCATGTGGTGGCGGGTTCAAGGGTGAAGCGGCCAGTGTAGGATATGGGGGGCAGCCTCTGGGTGGAGTATGTTTGCTCCGCAACTGACTTCTCGCAGGGATAGGTGATATCAGGTAGCGTATCTGCAGAAAGCACAAGAAATGAGACATTAGTCAAACTATCAATATGTAAAAAAGAACGAGGGTACTGCTGCCAGAAAAGTGGGCAGCATGTCACCCCTCTCCTCTGTGATAGGTCAGTGAGAAACATTCCGCAAGCAAACTCTTCACCCTTTACTCATAAACTGTCTTTATATCTTAGAAAGCAGCTTTGCAGGCTTCCTGAGGTTACATTTTCCTCTATGTACAATTTCTCAATCTTTCTTTCATTTTCTACTTTCTTTCCTGTGTTGCACAAGCACACACAGAAACACACAGATTCCTAAAGACCATCAGAGCCAAAGGCAATTGATTACCAAAAGCTACAGCTCAGCTGGTTTTAGTAATGTCATTTGGATTGAGCAGAAGGAGCATCTAAAGCATGTGGTGACAGAACAACATTTTTGCTATTTTGGGGCAAATCATGTGATGCTATGTTTTAATTGTATTTATGTTTAGCTAAGTTTTGTAAGGTTTCATACAAGCATCTAAAATTGCCACTTACTTTTAGTTTGCAAAACCACAGCTCTTAACATTTAACAGCTAGTTGAAAATCAAAATGTAGCAATAAATCCAAGTTTAAATTAAATGTTTTTTGTTTTTGTTTTTTTTGTAGCTTAGTAAATATAATCTAAACTTTAATACAGCAGTGAGTAAAAGAAGCTGAAGAAGATCTTGTCTTACCTCCAGAAAGATGATCGTACGGCTCCCCTGGCTCCCCGGAGCCAAAGCCTGCACCCTCGGGTGCGGAGGCAGTGAGGAAAGGTGTCCCCGCAGAGCTGAGCATCATCACCTCCTCCAGTTTGGGGTAGTTATCCATGGGGGAGTGAGGGAAGCTTAGAGGCTCTGAGATCTGCAGGGCAGGGAGGATCATCTCGGTCTTGGCTGCAGCCATCCTCTGCTGGTGCTGAGGCTGCGCTGGTGGCTGCTGCGGAGTCGCTGTATGTGTGCTGGCAGAGCGGTGCCTCGCAGGTGGAGGGGATCACTTAGCCCAACACTTCAGCTGATGCAGTGGAAGACCTTGTTTTCAGCTTTCCTCCGTAGCTCTTCTTCTCCCGTTGCTGTTCTTCTTTTCCTCTCAGAAGTGAGAAAAATCCACTCGTCTTCTCAGCAAGAAGAATCTAATCAGTCCTCTCATTCCCTAAGAGTAATCAAAAATGATCAACTGATCACTCCTGATTTTTTGCTGTGAAATAGGTTACCTATCCAATCAGGTTCTGACCGTCTTGGATGGTTGTTGTTTTGACTTTTTTGTTTTACTTTTGCAGTGATGTTTCTCAGGCAGAGACTTCTATGTATCTCTGTTCTAACAGTTGCTCATGTGGGCTCTCAGAGCTCTCTCTATGAGCTTCGAGGTTTCCCCGCTCTTATATACACTCTTGTCGTGACGTAGATGTCCATATTTGGAAGCGGAGGAAGCCCATATTTAGGCATTGCAGTGGAGAACACACGCCGGCCTGGGGAAAAGCAGAAGAGCGACTTTATATTAAGCGCTTGCAGTAAATTCGCGGAGACAACGGCGCTCACCCCTCCTCACTAGTCCCGAATCAATGTGTCTTCATAACCGAGCGGCTCGGACTGACAAGCGGCGTAATTCTCGCTCTCCCCCGGTCCTTCGATAGATCTGATTCGGATTTCCCATCTGTGCAGCGGGCTGCTGGCTGCTCCCGGAACCCTCTGCACCGCCGTGCCTTATAAGGTCGTGACTACATAAGGACCTATTCCGGTGGGTCTCCATTTCCCATGTCCTTATTTGGAGCTTCCTGAGGCAGCGCTGATCGCTTTTTGGCAGAGAACGAGACCGACGTGCAAATCATGTCCAGCGTTCACAATAACTAATGCTGGCAGCAGAGCTCGACTTTTATGTGTAAAAGCATATGCTCGGACTCAACTGAAGAGTTTATACGTGAAAACCTGAACTATAACACAGAGTTATTTATATTTAGAAATTTTAATAAGTTTTAAAGTAGCCTTCAAAGTCATCCTGACACAAATGTCTGTATCAACACATTTATTTATAAAAGATTACCATTTCAAACTCTATATATATATATATATATATATA
>CAEGAE010077010.1:0-25955 GCA_903067095.1 Girardinus metallicus
ATTTTTATTTTTATGTAAGCAGAGTCCTGAAGGATCGTTTGAAATGTTTTTCTAAGAACAATATTTGTGTTTGTGGTGCTATAAACAAATCAATCACGTTTATTTGTAGAGCACATTTCAGCAACAGGGCAGTTCAAAATGCTTAACATCTGAAAACACAAAAATAAATCAGTCATTAATTAAAAACCAGTAACAAACATTCATTTTCATCATATCATCCATAAGAGTCAAATAAGTTGGTCAATGTCCCATTTACTATGGTTCAAAAGCAACAGGTGCGTTTTATCCTTGATTTAAAATAATTCAGTGTTTCAACTGTTTTGCAGTTTTCTGTAAGTTTGTTCCAGATATGTGGTGCGTAGAAGCTGAATGCTGTTTCTCCGTGTTTGTTTTGGCTATTATAGTCTTCTATTGTTATCACAAAAGTACCACAAAAAAAATTTAGATAAAGTCCAACAAAGTAAATAAAGTTGCACACCTCTATATACACTGTAAGATTTCAAAACAAGAACTATGGCACAAACATAAATGTTAGAACAATAAATACTTAATGAGTACATCATTGAAAATTAATATTAACAAAAAAAAAACCCAGCAAGATTTAAATACCTACATCTTAAGAAAAAAGGACAAATTCAACGACAGCCACATTCTGAAGAAAGACAATAAAACAAGAATAAGAAAGGTTACTCTTTTAAAACAGAAAAAAGAAAACTATTCTAAACAGGTGGCCTTACATTTCCGACATGCTGCACACCTCCTCCTGAGGTGTTTTCACAGCTATTCACAGTTTGAAAGATGTGACTAAAACATTTCAGATGATGGCCAGGTGGGTAGAAGAAACCTCCAAACCAGCTGCGGAGGTTAAGGACAGTAAAAGAAAAAAGAGGTGATAAGCATGAAATATCTGCCTTAACCAAGAAATGAAGCCCTATTTGCATCTTTTAGAGCATCTGCAGGATTTTACCGTCATAGTCATTCATTTAAAGCATGTGCTGTATACATTCAGAATGAAATGACACAATTAGGCAAAAAAAAGGAAAAACGTATGCAGCTGTCTAGATGAATTAAATTGTTTAGCACGGCAATAGATTTTAGCAAAAGTAAAATAAAAAAATGAAACATTTTGGAAAGCTTTTGGGAATTTGGGATGCAAAACAAATTTACATAGTTTTTCACACATCGCCTACACTGTGCAAAAATGCAAAATCTTACAAAGTATTTTTGGTCTAGCTTCTATTACAAATATCTTACTACACTTGAAAAAAAAAGACAAAACTAACTTCTAAGTAACTTTTCAGCAAGATGGAGGAGCTTGTTTTAAGTCAATAATTTCTTAATATTGATGAAGAAGTGCTGGTTCCAGATTATTTCACTTATGAAAATATCTTTTTTCCAGAAGTGAACTAATCTGAAGCAGGTCTTAAAATACTAGGTAAGATTTTGTGTTTTTGCAGTTTTGTATTCATGGAAGAATATGTTGTAACAGTGTTTGTATTGCCCTCATTTACGCAGACAAACAGACATGAACTGCACGCATTTTACAAGTGCCAGCTGTGGTTATTATCATTAAATCTGAGTGATTAATAAAAGCTGCTGCTCATTTGTAGCTTTCACAATGATGTTTATCTTTATCTGTGCTAGTTTATATCATCTCACTCACGTCGACTAAATTGGCTTTTTTTTTTGTTGCAATCATTAGAACGTAATAACTTTTTTTTATGTTTTTTGTTTTTTTTCTTCTCGTTTTGAGCCTGAATTTAAGCAGCTTGAATGAAGTTCGCTTTAATCCAAGCGCTCCGAATGAATCATTTATCATCATTCCGACATTTAATTATGATGTGTTAAAAATAACAAGAGTGATGGTTTTACAGGTACACGGGGTGCATCACCGGCTAAATGCTATTAATACTGGCAGCTGCTACGTAAAGACAGATGCTCAGATGTTGAAGAACCTCATTTTAAGAGAATTAAGGAGGCTTGTGCACACTCTGAGATTTAAAAAAAAAAAGGACGCGAACACTTAGCTCTGTTTATCAGTTGAAAAAAATGCACGTGTGATGATTTTGTCGTATTGTCAGGGCTTTTTTAAACTCTTAGAAAAAAAAACAAAAAAAAAAAAAAACACGTTTTGTTCTGCAGGACATACATTTGTGAACTAATCATCTGGTAAGACGGCTTCTTTTACATGAAAGAGATGCTAAATCTCAGGCTGTCACCCAGATTTCAAACAGGATGCGTGGCGGGAGTGCTGCATAATTGCATTAGCCGCGCGGTATATTTGTGATGCCGTCTTGGCACCTCCTGCACAGGAACGGTTTCCTCACGTGAAGCAGCCAGACTCGATTCCCCTCACAGCCGATCAGGACGCAGTCTGCTGCTTTTAAATGAGACGAACGCACACACAAGCTTACGCAAATGCAACCAGCTTGTGGCGCGTTGTAGTAAATTCCATCTTCGTTTGCATCCGTTTAGGATCCGCGTCCCATTCGTGCAAAGAGAGAAACGGAATCTACTCCAGCGGTGCCAAGGACAGATTTTGCATTTGATCATGAAGTCGTGAGAGCATACAAAAGTATCTTTGAAACCACAAACCTAGATCTATACGTTTGGAAACTTAAACAATAGTCCAGCACAAAGGGGAAGGTGGAACAAAAATGATGCTTTTTTTTTGTTTTAAAGAAATGCAAGAAATGAGGTAAACATTTGTATTCATTTACAAATCTGACACCCACACATAAAATCCAGTGTAAACAGTTGCTTTTGCAAGTCACCGAAATGTAATTGAGTTGCTGTGTGAGGGCCTCAGAGGTTCGTTCAGTAACGTTATAATTCAAACAGCGTCATGAAGACAAGGTGTTCAGCTGCAAAAAACACACACAGTGTTTTTTTCCTGGTTTCTAGAATAAAATGAGACTGACTTACGTGTAACTTTTCAGCAAGATATAGGCGCTTGTTTTAAGTCAATAATTCCTTAATATTGATGAAAAGTACCAGTTTCATTGGCAGATTACCTCACTAATAATATGGAAGTGAAGTAATCATTGTCCTGCTGCATAGCCTGAGGCATTGCCCTGGACTGGAAGCTGTTTGTTGTTTTTTTACCTTGAAGTGGCCAACTCCCTGTTATTCCTATATCGATCTGATACAGTAGGGGCTTCCGCACTTCCAATATCTGAGCCTTCTGTCACTTTTTCTTTTCAGCCATTAAAACCGTTTAACCGAACCGCCTTTAAACGCAACATGAGCACTACGACGCTCGCGCTGAGTTTCCACCTGCGCTGCAGCGACGGAGACCTGCTGCTGCTGCACAAAACCACTCAGATGCGTGTTAGAATCATGGCAACAAACCAGCAAAACATAAAGAATTTTGCAGTTTTCCCCCCAAACTAACCAACTGAGTTGAGTAATGCTGTTGAATGCAGGTAATGTTAGCTAAAAGATGACTAGCTAATACCAATATATCACGTTAAGCTTGTTAACAAGTAGCCTGTAGGCTAGTGATGTTGTTTATGTTCAAAAGTGTGTAGTACTTGTTACACAGAGTAACTTTTTCATAGCCTGCATGTTCCGGAGTGTCGCAGCATCACAGATGAACGTTCCGCCTCACCAAATTCAACTTTCTGCCAATTATTTGATTTCGTTTTGGTCCATCAGCAGCAAAGCAGCCCCATACTGTAACTCTCCCACTTACCCACTAGCCTACCCTAAGCCTCATGTTTTGCTGTAAATTGAACGCCCTTCTTCTGAAATGCTGTGGGTTTTTTTTTTCAAGCATTGTAATAGGACACACACCTTCCTCGAAGTTCCACTTTTATCTTGAAAGTCGCCCAAAGATTATTGTGTAGTCAAAAAAACGGAAAACAAAATCGGGCGTGTGAAAAATAAGTGTGGCACAGTGTAAAGGAGGAGCCGTCACGAGCCGGGACTTAGTGATGAGTCCGTGTCAGCATGAAAACACGCCCGCGCACCACATACACACGAGCATACACAACCGCTAACTTACTGATTGTTGCAGCTTAAACTGACGCGGTTCATCGTGGGTTCACACGCGGTGTTCCTGCCTCAGTTGACATGTCCATCCTAACCTGTTGTTTTAGGCGTCAAACATTTTCCCGGTTCTGTTTTCAAGCGGGGTTGTTTCCGGATTGTGGCGCGCCAGGAGGGAGTCACGTGATGACGTAGTGATGTCATCGGGACGTACAGAGTGTTTTCTATTAAATTGAGAATTGTATTTTTGAAGTTTATTTATTTATATATTTTTTCTCCTTTTCCCCTTGGTATTATTTATTATTACTTTGTTTACTTTAAGAGTTTTCTTGAGTTAGAAATAATTGTTTAGTTGTTTTTGCTTGTTTGGTCTTTCTGTGGGCGGAGCCTGTGGCTTTGTGCCACAGGGATTCAGTCAGTGGTTAGACTCCTGAGAAGTAACACTGAAGGTGATGGACTCTTGCATTTAAGGTACTGCTGTTTGTCTGTTTTTAACCCACCTTGGACAGCCTTTGTACATGTTCTCCACCTTTCTGATTTGTTCACCTGAAGAAAAGCTTAATAAATTTCACTAAAGTGATCTCTGGCCATGGCCAGTCATTTATGTTTGACCAAGTCATAATAGAACCCTGTCACACACAGGAATTATAATAACATATTAAAATAAATATGTGAAGCAATGCAAAAGGAACAAATTTGCTCCAAAATAAAACGTGAATTTCCTCCAGTCCTCCTTTCTTCCAACTTCACAGGAGTCTGATCGATTATGCCTGCAGTATTTTTTTTATTGATTTATTCTTTTAACCGATATGTAAGGCTGATACAACAAGACACAAGATATGTGGTTTTACAGAAGCAGAGGCGAAATCCACACCAGCCAGAAATGCATTTGTCCCCACATGCGGCGACACTTTTCTCTGTAAGAAATATAAAGAAAAAAAAAGAGCCAGATGTTGCCGTGTTAAAGCTAACACGTTTTCCTCTCATGCAGCATCTCTCCTACCTTCAGATTATTTATGTGGTGCTGGTAAATGTGCTGAGCATGCCGGAGTGTATAAATAGCTGCGTGGACATCATCAGAGACTGCAGCTCACACAGGGGAGAGGAAAGAGGGGAAGAGCTTACAACCAGGGCATCAGATCATTAGCAGCAGAGACTATCCGGCCTGACTCATCAAGAATTCAGGGGAACTCAGATCCGTGGCCTGTGTGTATTTTTTCATGGAGAACAGGGCCTGACCTTTTTGGCTACATTAGCAGGTCTTGTTTTGGTCTATATTCAATAATTACTTATACTCAATGTTGATTTGTTCTCCAGGTACGACGGAGTATTAGGGTCATTGCAGATAGAAAAAAAAAAAAAAAGGAGTAGATTTTTCTCCCACAAAAAACACTGGGAATTTCTGAGTTTGAAAAGTTCAAAACGTTTTCTAGACAATGCTCAGAAATTTTGAGATCAACCTAAAAAAATTCTAGAAAAAAAAAAAAACATTTCTGAGCTACAAAAGTTTTAAATTTGCTTGAAAAGAATCAGCCATTGTGAGTTTAACATCTGGAATTTTCTATAAAAGTGAAAAAAAAAAAGGGAAATTTTGAAGTTAAAAATTTGCTCAACAAAAGTCAGAAATTTTAAGATTAGCCTCAGAAATTTTCTAGAAAAAAAAAAGCATGGACATTTTCAGAGTTTCAAAAGTTTCAAAACAAAAAATTTCCAAAAGTCTTTTTTTTTTTAACTTTTTTTCTAGAATAAAAGTAAATGTACTCCTCCTTGTTTTCAATTTACAATGGCCCTAATACGTTGCCGTACTCTATGCTTTCCCTTTGGCTGATTCACTTTTTTCATCCGTGTGTCAGTAGAAACTTGGAGATCTTGCTGGGTTATTAAAAATAGCTACTTAACCAGAGGAATTATTAGAGCATCCCTTATTTGATGTGATTCTCTCAGGCAACTTGTATTATTGCTCAGCGTCATGGCGGTCACTGCCTGCACCTCTCAGATATTTCCCTTCTTAACCCAGGAGTCACAACTTTCCGTTTTTGAGATAAACAGTTTCTCATTATTATTTTTTTACTTGATTACTTTAGATTCCCATTGTTGTCTCTGTTTACTGGAGTGTTTCAGCCTCTGCACAGCGCCGGCCAGCCAGCTATCTGCTGCCTTGCCTCAGGTTGTTGCTTTTGCTTTCTTTTTTTTTTTTTTTTTTCCTGGAGCTCTCTCAGCTCTGGAGGTCACATTGGCTGCCCTGAGGGTGCGTGTTGTGGTCAGCGTGCCAACTGTGGGCACGCTAAGAGGACCGTATGCTGCCTTTGAATCCATGTACCGGGACTGTCTGAGGAAATTTGGTAGATGGTGAAGATGTGAGGAAAAGGAAAGCATGCAGAACATTGGACTGGATGTCTTGTTTTTTCTTTAGTTTTCAGAATTTAGGTGAATGTTATTCACATGCCACCTTCAGATACAAATCACAAAGACGGTATAACCAATACTTGTAAAATATGGTATGAATTTGATGTCCATATTTGAAATTATGCTTAAAAATAAACACTTTTTTGTTGCTTAGAGTATGTTGATTTGCAAAGCATGGAATCACAAACATAAAAGTGGAACAAATTTTGTTAAGAAGAAAATAAATCAAATCAAATTTTATTTGTATAGCACATTTCAACAGCAGGGCATTTCAAAGTGCTTTACATCGTTACAAACAGAACACAGGGTCATGCAACATTGAAACAATCAAGAGCATTACATTATGTCAAGTGCCACTGTTAAATTCATAATCGATTAAATTTCAAATACAACTCTAAACAAGTGGGTTTTAAGTCTAGATTTAAAGGCACTCAGTGTTTCAGCTGAACTGAATACAGTTTTTTACCTGCTCTGTGCAGTTTGCTTTCGTCAAACTCCAGTTCGTTTGCCTTGAAGGTTTGGTTTGTTTGTGAAGGTGTGAACACGTAATCAAACCAAAAAAGTAAACTCTAGTATTCTAAAAACCTCAATTTTGGTTCGGTTAAAGTGAATTCTGGTCAACACCAAAAGCAGGAAGCTAACTTTAGCACTGGGCATTCTGGGTAAATACAACCAAAACAAACGCACGAGTCTAGCAGTGGCAGGGGAAATGTTTTGTGATGTTTTACCATCGACAAAGAGTAATACTACAACCACTAAAATTTGACGCCACTCCATTTTTGTTTAAGAAGTTGTGCTCATGTCTTCTTCTGAAGTTTTTGTGTTGTTTCTCCATGTAGCTCTTGGTGCAGCGCCCCAACAGGCGACGGGGTGAACAGGTTTTCCCAAGGATTTGGTTTGTTTGGCACAGTGTAGTGTGACGCAAACCATGTCAGCTGAAAATGTAACGAATATTGCAATTACCCAAAAATATCATGTGTTCACTGCGCCACGTCTTCCGGCTTTGTTTTGATAGCTCCAGTAGGTAAATTTGTTACAGAGTGCTGTGATCACATAAAAGATGTTTCTGACTCGGGTTTTATAACGCTGAGGGTCTTTTTTTTTTTTGACAATGCCAAAAAGCCTCAATAAATTCTGCTCTAAACGCTGCCTTGAATTCTCATTTGCAGCCTTCTGCTGTTAGAAATCAGAGATCATCTGGTCAGGATTGTAAGTGTTCACAGAAAATATTTGTTGCTTAGAACAGCGTTAATGAATAAAACAGGTGATGTTAGGGCATCTGTTTGAAAGGAGGCTGAGATAAATATTCAGACTTGTACAATCGTTGCATCTGTGTTGTATTCCTTTTTTAGAAATTAGAATACCATAGAAGAAACCTCCCTTCATTTACGTAAGGAACGGTTTTTAAAGATGGAATTTCATGGTTTTTAATACAACTATTCACCAGCGCTGGTTTAGCATTTTAAGAGACACTCTGCTAGGTTTAAAGGATGTGTTGATTCAGAACTGTATTGATTTGGACATTAGCAGCAGCCTTGGGTCACACCCAGGACCAGATACAGGAAACAAAAGAAGTGTGTTTTTCAATCTGAAACCATTTGGTTTTTGAAGAAATATTCCTCTAGATAAAAAAAAAAAAAACATTGAAAGAGCATAGGAAGTAAGCTATTTATTCTGTTAGTCTTGGAGGGGAAAAAAAGCATAAAAGCTCCCAGCTTCCCAAATGGCTGCCCCATTCTGTGCTTTGAACTTCTGAAGTCCTGACACTTTGAACAAATAGATGTTTGTCCTTGAGGATGGCTGCATCCAAGAAGCCCCGGTTTCCACGCTGGCTTTACAACTGCGCTACCAAATGAATCATTTATCATGGAAAAGTCAGCAGCTGTATGAATATGAAAAAGTGTGTGTTATTCTAAATATAGTTCTACCCTTTTTTGTTTCTTCCATGGCTTGCTTTTCTTAAATAGTCAAATCTACAGATCTTTTACATATGATGAGATGTTTTGGGATGACTGTTTAATAAAATACTAGTTTCATTTGAAAAGTTCGGTAACACGTTATTTGACGGGTTGTGAATAAGACTGTCATGACACCGTCATAAACATGACATAACACCTGTCATGAACATGAGTAAGTCTTCATGAATATTTATGACTGTTGTCATAAAGTGTCATTCGGTAAATCATGACACTTTTAATACAAAGTTGACATTTTTCAAAATGTCTTTGTTATGACAACTTGATATTAACCAAGAAATCATGATCTGACATAAATTTGTTATAAAAGTATTACTGACTACACTTTAAAAATTATGTAGCTTTATGTTATTAAAGCTAAAGTCTCTCACTGGAAAAAAAAAAAATTCAATCAGTCTGGCTTGCTCTCCGACATCTCATTGAAAGAAATTGTTGATGTAAAACTTTTGAAAATGCAACTTTTTAATCATCGGTTCCAGTGATCAATCCAAAACATTTCACTTTTATTCTTTTATACATATATATTTACATTCACACATCTTGAGAAATGTGTTTTTAAAACTGCAGTGGAGGAAGCTTTCAGAGCGGCACACCATGTGTGTTTGTGGCAGAGATAAAGAAGCAGCAAGAGACAGCGTGTGGGTTTTCATGACATTTGATCTTTAAAAGATGTTTTAAAACAAATCTGTTTTTGTGTTTGAGTGCAGAGCCTGTTTTCTCTTCTCAACAATTCACGCATCCTACTACTTTAACGTTTTTAAATTGAAAAAAAAAAAACAAAAGAAAAAAAAATCCCCAGCAATAACCCAAACATGGATTATAAATCCTCCTACGGTCATCGTCTTCTCCCTCCATTTGAGCGTATGTGCAAGTGCTTGACGTGTGGGAGCCCGATGGGTAGGTGTAAGGGCCAGTTAGCACGCATTCACAATATGAAGCAAAAGCAACATGAAAAGCTCTGAAGTGAGAGAGAGTTTGTACAGCGCAAACTCTTCCATTCCTGAGAGCTGGGGGCTTCAGTGGAACTTGAACACAGCGTGCTAGTCTCGTTGAAAGTGACGTTCATGAATTTGTTCTTCTCACTCCACTGTCGTGGATCAGCCATAACACTAACCTGCTGCGTGGTGTGAACCTTGGTTTACATATTAAAAGGATCCACAGTTAGTTGAACATGTTGGCCTAAATATGTTATAGTTTTTCTATAAACTAAAGAATTGCTGTTTGTGATACATCAAATCTCATAACTACTTCACAAAATGTATATAATTTCTTACGTTTTTCACCCAGGGAGTTTGCCATTTTTTCAACTGCGCAATGTTTTGTACTGGAATCAGCAGAGTAAACACAGGAAGGCTGATTTTACCTGAGTTGTTGTTTATCATATTGCATTTGACTGCTGTAAATTTAGACATTGCTACACTGTGTTGCTATTGGCTGTAAATTGAAAAACAAAACAAAATAAAACAGTGATGTGAGTCTGGAATGCTTCCCACATGAAAAAAAGAGCACTGTGGGAAAGAGCCGAGCACAACTTCCGAAGGACCTACATCTCAACATTTCTCTCCAGAAGACTTTGAGTCATTTGTATGAGCAAAACTGAGGAAGGCCCTAACTTGCATTGTTTTCGCAAGCTAAAAACAAATGCACTGCTGACAGGTTTTATTCACAAAGCGCCTAAACCCTGCTGAAAAATGCTGGGAGAAACATCAGACAGGCAGCGCTAGCAAGTCTATGAAATGATAACAGAGCTTTTACTACTGCCGCCAGTACTGAAATTGAAACCAGAGACTGACACCGAACTGTAGACCGGAACCTAAACAGCTGTTACTGAACTGGACACAGAGCTCTAGAACTACTTACCGGATCGCACACTCCGACCAGAGGTCCATGTCATTCACTTTCATTCATGAAGCTGATGATGACAACAACACAAATACCAGCTTCTTCGGCCAACTCTGTCTTCTTCCTTTGTTTGTTCCTCCTTATCTTCATCACATATTCTACATTTCCACCCATTTCAACGTGCTCCAGTTCAATTTGAAAAAGCTTAATGATGTCACGCATAGCTGGACGGAGCTACTTTTAGATGTCATTTACTCACAATGCATTGATGTGACAATATTTTATTAAAATTTATAAAAACTAAACAGCTACATTATTATTACTGTATTGGTTTTACATATAAAAGCAATATTTCTCAAATAAAGTGTATTGTTGCAACTAATCGTGGAGCCCTTTAAGATTTGATTTAAAATGTTTGCTGTCGGTTCCTTTTTTCGGGGGCGGGGAATGGTGAATGATGGCGGAGGTGAAGGAGGCATGTTTCTTTTTCATCAGCGCCCGACTGAACAAACTCCGAACAAAGCTTTTAGTATCGAGGTTTACCTTGTTTGCACTTCGGGAAGAGGTTGGTAAATATGCCTTGCTTGGACAAACACGCTGCAAAGCAATGGCTGCTCCTGATAAAAAGAGGAAGAAAAAAAACAAAAAAGAAGGACTGTTGAGATTCTAATCGAGATTGCTGCTTTGGCAATTAGATTTGACGGAGGGGAATCAGAGCCTCTCCTCAGTTGTCATTATTAACGGAGATAAAGAAGTGGAAAGCAGCTCTCTTCTCCCCTCCCCTTATAAGCTTTAGTTAACTGTGATTTCCTCATGTTTGTCCCCAGTTTTCCAGCTGGGAGAAAAAAGGAATAGTTCCCTCGAATAGCTGTAGCCTTCAGAGGCTTAAAGCAAACACTTTTTTTCTACAATGACCCTTAAAAAACAGTGAGAGATACACTGAGAGAAACATATTTGTGTTAAAGTGGCCCAAATCTAATTTAAAATCAGTAGTGCTTGAAAATTGCTGTTTACAAAATTCAATCCAACTAAGCTTGAGCTGAGCAGCAAAAAAATTTTGTCTCTTCAAGTACAAAGTTGCACAGATATCCCATTGAATTTGCAGCCTTATACAGAAATGGGGAGCTGCGCACAACATATTTTAGTATCTTTTTTTATAAAAAAAAAACTGCAGAAAAAACAGAAAAAATAACTCTACTTCACAGTTATGTGCTACTTTGCATTTTGTCTAAAATGCCAATAAATTACTTTGAAGTGTGTGGGGGTTGCATGACAAAATGTCAAAAAGTTCAAAGCTGAGTAACAATATTTCAATGAACCGCACAGGAAATGTTCTAGCTAAAGCGACTGTTCATTCTCATCATATTAATATAATGAGAAAATCAAGTTGTGTTCAAAAGAAACAGCACAAAATCTCAGAAAAACTCTTTTCTTTCTTTTTTTTTATTTGCTCCTCCAAATGTCAAATACATGTTGAATATTTTACAAAACGGTTTCAATCAAAGCTAATATTTTCAATTGGCTTAAGTTGAGTGGAATATGAGTTTCTTAGCAACTACAATTGATGCCATGAGACCCCATCAGAAATGTTTTCTGATGCCGCTTTCACTGAACGGATTACCAGGGCACCCATCTGAAAAGAGAGTTTCACGCAAAACAGAAAGAAGTGCCGTCTTACATTTGAGTAATATCAGAAATAAATGTTATTTAATCAAGACCACATTGGACCGTCAGAGTGAAATGAAACTGTTATGGCCTGCAAAAATCCCCCAGTACCCGTTTATAGATTTTAAACAAACAAGATGCAGATTTCAGTCTGCCTCATACCAGCGGTCTGCTACCTGTGGCACTGAAGCTGCATGTGGCCAATATTAAAAATCTGTGCAATGATTTTAAATGTAGAAAGAATAGAGAATGTTAATTTTGGAACTTTTTTTTGTTTTTGTGAGATACAAAAACAAAAAGAAGACATGTTTAGAATGTCTGCGGTAAACTAATCTAGATGTTTTGTCGCTTCATGTTTTTGTCCAGTAGGAATAAGTTTCTCAATTAAAAAATATAAAATAAAAAAAAAAATATATATATATATATATAAACATTTGCATTATGGTGTGCATTTGTGAAAAATAATACATGTTTTTCAAAGGTTCTTGTAACTTTTGTTTTTCAGGTATATAGTTTGATTCAGATTTAATCAAATAAATTCAAATATAATTCAGTTGACTCTTTACTGCATGTATTGTCAAAAAACACTACTGTATCTATTGAAGGGAACAATGAGTCGCTGATAAAGCATGTGACGACGGTGGAAAGCAGCAACTCTCTTTTAACCTCCTGGTTTAGTTTTCGCCTTTCTCCAAAGCGACCTACAAATAAATAGCAATGCAGTTAATATGAACACTAGCCTGCAACTCTGACTTTAATTTTCAGTAAAAAAAATGACAGATTAAAAATGTAAAGTTTATCTGCATCACAGGCAGAAACTGTGAGCTTTCAGATCGATCCTATTCTTAGACTCTCAAAAAACAGGCAATAAATCTGCGACCTGAGAGCAAAGAGTTCTGTTGGGAACATGCAGAAGAATCATATTTTTAATAAAAGATGGGGCTCTGTTATTCAAGACTTCTTATTTGATGAGATGGATTTAAAAAAAGAAACTACTCTGGATTAAACAGGGAGCAGAAAAGCTAAAATTGGAAATACGATCTCATTTTAATTCTCATCAGAGCTCTGTCTGCAGCACTTCTGCACCGGAAATAAGTCAAAACTAACATATAAGTAACTTTTTGGCAAGAAATAGGAGAATGTTTTAAATCAATAATTTCTTAATATTGAGGGAAAAGTTCCACTGGCAGATTATTTTACTTGAAAATTAGTATGTTTTCATCAATATTAAGGAATTATTGACCTAAGACAAGCTTCTATATCTTGCTGAAAAGTTACTTGTAAGTTAGCTTTGTCTTATTTTTAGTGTACTAAGACATTTGCAGTATAAACTGGACCAAAAAATACTTCCAGTTTAGTGTTTTTACAGTATAAAGGACATTCTGTTTACAGTTATAAAAAAGCGAGAGCAGAGGAACAACATGATCAAACTCCACATCACCATGCTACGCTATAATGCTTACTCAGCTCTTGTCCAATTTGACCTCCGCTAGCTTGTTTGTTAAACTTTCCAAGTGCATTTAATTGATTGCACTAAAAGCTTGTCGTCAGTCATTTCAAAGTGTAATTGCTATTTAAACCACAACAACTACTTATTGTTGCTGCAGTCTGAATTGAATGGTGAATTCAGTTCTGTCTGTATGTTTGCGGATCCTATGTTTTCTGCTTAATGAAAACAGCAGCCTATGCAATTAACGCCGGCCTACACATGCATATTTAATGCTCTTTAACAATATCCTCCAGATCCAGCTAGGCTGTGCTTAATTAGCTGGTATTATCAGACAAAACTGGTGTTTGTTTCGCTGGAGGAGGAAAATATCATCTCTCCTCTGCCCTCCGTTTGAAGTCAAAGATCTGCGAAATATTGTTGTGGAAAATCTTTTCTTTTTTTTTTTTGTCACCGAATACGGAGTTTCTACTGTGCAAAACAACAACAAAAAAAAGTCAACAAATGAATATACGGTGTCGAGGTGAGGCATTTTGGAGTCGAGAAGATCATTTGTCTCGTCGTGCACCTCTGTCACTTATCATGTCGGATCAGAGGGGTGGAGCAGAAATGATCCCGAATGGCTGACTCTCTCCGCTCGCTCGCCCGCATGCGGAGCAAAAACCAACGCAAAACAAATTCATTTAGTCTCCGCCGCAAGACAGGCAGCTTTCGCCGTCATCATGCTTGGACTGTTCTGATGCGGAGGTGAAGGGGTGGGGGTCTGTCACAGCACACATGACAAATAGCACCGTAGTTTATTAAGATAAAACACTGACAGGGAAAGGCTGCCTGGCAGGAAAGCGGAGGGTTGTGCTTCTACACCTGCGTTGGTGTATCTTCACAGCATCCCAGGTGTGAACTTCTATTTCTGTGATTGACTGAGAAAACTGGCACTTTCTTCTTCCTACCACTGCTTTTCTCAACGTGCTGTTAGCGGTTGGAAAGGCCAGGCAATGGACCAAGAAGTGATCTGCCACTTCTTATTATTAATGTTTTCTTTTTTACAGAAAATTACGTGTCTGGCCATTACTTATCTGAACTCTGATTCTAACATCTCTCTATTACAGCCAAAAAAAATGGTTTGTCACAGTTTCAGTTCATTTTTTATATTTGTCATCTGACAGGCTGCATAAATTTCTACTGTAGCAATTTCTATGTAGATCAAGTCATACTTACCTTTCTCGAAAGGCATGTTCTTTTATCTTTCTCATTTTGAGGAGTAGGTAAATAAAAAGGGCCTCTGCATGACATCATACATCACCAACCACGTTTTCAATAACCATGATTTTATTGGAGACACGGCAATTTGGAAAACAGTCACATTCTTCGATTCAGCCTTAGAGGTAATTCGTAAAATTGCAAAAGAAACACTTTTTTTCCCGTATCACACGAGTCACGTGATCAACGACCGGATGTTACTACAGGCGGAAATGACAAAGAAGACAACAGGAAGTAATAGGATGGTGGTGATGGCGCCGGCATGTTTTTTTAATGATTATCGCATGAACAAGTTTCAAGTGTAACTTTCATTGAGTTTCTTATTTAATAGAAACAGCAATTGCAAAATTGTATTTTCTGACTCAGGCGGGATCTCCACAGTTTTTTGTTGAAATATTCAGACAAAAAAAAAATGATGTCAACTGAAAATCTTGATGTTGACAAATTGTATTAATACTACTCATAGGAGCCCTAGAATGGGAAATCTTTTCTTCACGGAAACCACAGACCTTGGCTTCCTGTGGCGCACAGAGAAATTTCTGTAAAATGTTGTCTTAGCTCTATTTAAAGCTTATTTTCCACCACAGGAGCCTTTTTTTCCAGGAGCCAGGGTAGTTTTCTGGGGCCATTATTACTCCCCTGCATTTCCACTGCGTCTACCAGGGTAGAAATAAACAAGCAGACACCAACCTTGGAATAGACTGTGACAGAGAATTAGTAGTTTTTATTTTAGTGTATTTTGGATGGAGTCTTGTGAAAGGAGAGTTCTAATAAAATTTGTCAACATGATAATTCAGTCACTTTAAAACAGCCTTTCTCTTAACTTAAGGTCCAAAATATTTGTGTTGTTTGTGTTTACAGCCGTCTGGGGAAAAAAGAGGGGGGGAAATCATTGAAAGTATCACCTTAGTAAATTTAACAGATCTCATTATGAATCACAGACAAGATTAACTATGATTTTTATATGTTGTTAGCAATTGTTAGTTTTTGGCCTAAACCAGGGGCCTGCAGCCTTTACCATCCAACCTTTGACCTCAATACAGCTAAGTAAAACTTTAGGGTCGCAAATGTTACATGTTAACCTGTTGTGAAAAGTCAACTTAATTTTTTTGAATACATATCTACACCATACATGTCAGGTCTTCTTGTGTAGTTGGGAAACTACCGTATTTTCCCCCTTTTCCCCGTTGTCCTTCCCATACTAAAATTTTCCTTTATATTTCCTGTTTCATAATATAACTGAAGAAAAAAAACAAAAAACATTCCCGTTCGTCTCCAAGCTGAAATTTTTCACTAGCCTCACAAGAACTACCACCCGGTCTGGTGCAGGTGCTGACAGCAGGAACAAACCAGGTGTTGTGCCAAAAACTGATCGGGTGAAATTGGGTGTGCCAAATTGTTTCTAATTTCTTTCTTGGCCGTTCAGTTCTTTAAGGTAACACCAAGGAATAACATATAGACACAGAAGATCTCACCCCCCATGCTAGAGGGCAAAAAACTGCAATGACAACAATTGGTTTTAGCTGTCAAGTTGTCAACATAATGCGCTAAGTCTTAATGTACGCAGGATATGATATGTAAAAGCAAAAGGGACGCAGTGCTGTGCTACTTACTGTCAACACTACAGCTAGATGACAACGTCAGAAAAAAGTTGTGATTAAAACAAAAAACTGAGAGGGAGAGGGAAGTAGGTCAGTTATGCTAGCTTGACTTTGACAATCGTAACATGTAGACGTGCTGCAGAATTTGGTGTGTTTTGGTTCTGGTAAAAAAATAAAAGGTGACCTACACACCAACTCTTAAACTAGCTAGTCTCCCACCACTGTTGTGGATTACAAACTGCTAACATCTGCATCGGTTCTATCTATGTAATTTTAGTCAGATTACTTTTGGAAGGTGCAAAGAGCCACTTGTGGCTCTGGAGCTGCAGGTTGCAGACCCCTGGCCTAGACACGCAGATTTATTTTCCTCACTAAGTAAATGTACGCAAATAAAAGTTTGGATTTTTCTCAATCTTTTAGTGTCACAATGTCTACTGATATAAAGGCTCATAATTTCAAGGCCTTTTAGACGTCTGTACCAAGGGTGCCACTAAATGTGGAGCAGGTTACGTACTTCCTGAGCTATAAATGCATGTGTTCCTCTGCAGCAAAGAGAGTAGCCCTGTTTTATGATACTCATTTTATCGCCTGAACCTATATATAAACCTTAACACTCAGTGGTTTGTGTGCTGTGTTTTATACCGTCATGCTGCTCATTGGATGATTGAAGGGTTGGTTTGCAATTTTGACAGGCTGACAGAATGAGAGCAGTTGTTATTATTCACTTTATTAATGATCTGATCAACTATTTTACAAAGTGAATAAAGGGAAGAAAGGGAGACTGATTCAAAGTCGAGAGATGTTTTTTTTTTTTTTTTTTTAGTTTTTGCTTCGTTGTGATGGCTTCCACTGAAACAGATGTTACGACTGTAGTCACGTGAAATGCATCCTACTTAGCCTGTATAATATGATTTTAAATTATTGTCTGTAATTTTATGGAGTTTTTTTCTGTAACAAGCTAATAACATAACTACCTCTTTGCACTAAACATCACAGAGAAAGCATGCAAAACTCATAATAGTATTCATTAAATAAATTTAAATTCCTATGAGGCTGCACAGTGGCGCAGTGGGTAGCACTGTTGCCTTGCAGCAAGAAGGTCCTGGGTTCGATTAAGTTGTTTCTCCGTCGTTAGCACATTTAGCAGCAGTTCATGAGGTTGATGGACCTCATGAACTGTCCAGGAGGATGCTGAGGCCGCCCTGCTGGCTCTGACTGGCTGCTTTTGGTCTGGAGCGTCTCTACAGACGGCAGTAGCAGCTCTGGGAGGAGGTGTAGGTGGTCGGCCTTGTCACGGATTGTCTGTCTCATAATATCCTGTCACAAAATGGTGACAGCTTCAACAAATATGTACAAAGAAACAAACAAACATATTTACCAGTTTATATAGTTCAACAAATGAAAGTGTGTTCTCAACTTCAGTTTTCATTTTAGTGAACTATCATAACTTTGTCCTGAACAGAACCTTTTGCTCTAAACCCACTGCCGCAGCCCTGAGTGTAATGTGCGTTCACATTAACTCTGACCTGTTATTTCTCTCTGCAGACTGCTCTAAAGAGAACCCGGTGAGCGGCATCCACCGCCGGCCAGCGTTCGGGTGAGTTCCCTAACGTGAATTACATTTTACCTGTTACATAACCAGAAATTCAGACTCCAAACATTAAACAGGATGTGATTTTTTTATGTTGCCATTATGCAGAACAGAAGGACTTTAACCCCCCAAGTTGGCTGAAAGCCCGCTATCATCCTTCGACACGATCGATCGCCCTCGGGGTTTGAATACCCCATTTATCACTGGAGCTAGCTAAGACTGCAGTTCCCACCATTTTCAGTGCCTCGGCTCCCACGTTTCCGAACTCAAACGGAGCTGCAGAGGGGAAGAGGAAGGGCCTGCGCGAGGCGACTCCGTCAGCCTTCCTCTCAAGGAGTCTGGGCTGGCCCGGCGCCACGGCCCGCTCAATGGGAGTCGGCTCCATTATCAGAGCAGCAGCCCCAGCAGTCCTCTGCTCCTGCAGATTTAATTCCTTATCTCAATATGGAAAACAGGCCCTGTTACTGAGAGCAGAAAACACCCAGGGCTGCGTGTGAGCACGAGCATGGAGCGGGCACGCATACAGTAAGATACCGCGATAAAGCTGTCGTTTACGGCGCATTGAGAAGACGTGCGGTTAAAGGTCACGGATCAGTGAAGGAATTTTCTGCGTACAGTAAGCAATTATTAAAGTTCATTGAAGGAACGGTGTCTGGGGCTCGCTTGCGGAGCCCGCAAACGTCTGCGATGCGCCGGATGTATTTGCAAAGGCGAGCGACTTGTCCTCGTGTTTTGTTTGCAGATTAATAGTAGCTGCTTCGACAGACTGCTGAACTCTCAGATGACAGAAACTCAGCGTGAACCGGCAGCCTCGCGTGTGCTCCTTTTGTTAAAAGTCTTGCATGAGCACTTTATCACCTCTTAGAAAATGGAACAGCTGGGTATTCTTAATCACAAGTTTTTCATAAATGTACTTCTGCGAGGGGAAAATAAGTCTTCTCGGCGTGACATCACTGGAAATTTCTTTTTTCCCTTTCTCTTTTATTTTAAATATAGTTTGTGATTAAACCAATTCTCTCGGCGAACGGTCACGTCTGTAATGGTAGCAAAAAAAGTTTGACTCAGTTGCTTTTGCAGACCTCACAGTGTCGTCAAAATGTCATGAAAAACCAGCAGTGGGCTTAATTTGTCACCTTTCGCAGGCTTGTGAAGCAAAAGGTTTTGCGTTACCATGCTAATAATTTCTGTTTCACTTTATGCTAATCATCTGACAGGCCTGTTCTTACCGACAGAAGTGCTTTTTTTTTACCAGTTGTCTAATAAAAGAATCAAAATAATTTACTTCTAAATAGCTAATTCCTGCAGAATAAAGTGGAATAGGAAGAAGGAAAACAACAACTCCTTTTTACAAGAAAGAGAGAATTAGCCATGATATGAAGAACATTGGTTCTGTCGTGGTCTTGAGTTCTGTGCCATTTTGGGTTGAATTTGTATTTTAGTAGATTCTGATGTTTAGTCATTATTATAATACCTGTCTTAGTGGCTTAGCTTTTTTCATTGTCTTGATTCTAACTTGTTTTGTTTAGATTTTGCTCCCTTTGTTTCACCCTCTTCTGCTGTTTTATCCCAGCTGTATTGCATCAGTGCAATAGTTCACCGGTTTTCACCGTTCCAATCATTCTCAGGAGTACTTCCTGTTTCCTTTGTGTTACAATTAGCGTTTTAGTTGGCTAAGCTCACCTCAAAATGACATTGCCTGTATCCTGCGTGCATTCGGGTCCCCGACAACCACTCTGCCAACCACAGAGTAAACTTGTGTTGCACATAGTGCTAGCTTAAAAATGACCCAAGTTAGCTTTAGCAAACAACGTGACAGAAGCAAGAACAGCTTGCTCAATAAAGTTTGCATCACACAAATGCGTGAAGACAAAACATATTCAGACACATTTTGTTTTCTGTCTTAGTGTCTAAGACAGAAGACTGTGATGCTATTGCTGCTGTTCGTCCGTACAGGACGGCGGCCCTGTAGCGCGATTGCTGTGTAAATGAAGTGTGTGCTGCACTGCAAGGAGCCACGGTGGTGAGTACTGCCTGTAAGGCAGACGGCTGCTCATATTGACAAGTGTGTGCCTGTGAGTTTCTTCTGGTCCTCCCTTTTCCTCTGGGGGGGCAAGGCGGGAGCATTCTGGGTCAATTGGTAATTTAAAATTTCCAGTTGGTGTAAAACCTGTGTACTGTAGGGACCAGATAACAGAAAGTTTTAGCAGCTTTTAGGATCGCAGGTGAGAAACTTTGTCACCTGACTCCTCTGACTGCGCATCATTGGACTTTAGTGGTATATGGGTCAGAAAGTTAACTTTTATCCTTAAAGTCGATGTGTTAGGAGCACGATGAATGGGCAAGTTTTAGGATATCCTCAAATTTGACAGAGGCTAATTTGGCTGTTGCCAGGCTGCAGCGGGTCAGTATTTAAAAAAAAAAGACCTCAAAAAAACGTGATGAAACAGCGACAGGGTCTTGAGTAGCTAAGGCTCACTGATGCATGTGGGGATCAAAGACTGGCCTGTACAGTCCAATCCAAGAGATAGACCCCTCACATTATTGACATTGTTACTGCTGAGGGTGATAGGAGTTGGAATACACAGCCCATAGCACTTTGGTGTGTGTGTGTCTGTGTGTGTGTGTTAGGGATGCATTGGTGCAGACTAGCCAGCGCATTGCTGTTCTTTGAAAATGCAGAAAAACATTCAAAGAGCTCAGGAACAACAGATTTCGGCGGTTTTTGTTTTAACGTCGACCGTTGTCAGGTTGCTGGGCTTTACATAACGCAGCTCTCTAAGAGGAGATTGATTTATTTTTTTCTTTCCGTTGCTTTTAACCGGCAGTCCTGCAGGATGCTTGTCTTGCAAAAGAGGAGTGCCTGTTTCTCTAGCAGTGCACAGACCAGCAGCTCAGAGCAGCTACAATGGCAAATAGAAAGGTAATAATACGGATTATGGGCAGCGACAAAAAGTCCTTAAAGGCAAAACTGTGGAATTAGCTACTGAACTCGCCTTCAAATACGCTAAAGAAGACGTAGCGCTTTAATGACATCAGTGGAGTACCTGGTTCTTTGAATTATCTTCCACACAAAAGATTTCAGCATGTGGCGTTGAATCAAACACCAGCTGGGCAGCTGTCATGAAATCTTTGTTTTCACTCGCCCCTTCTTTTTTTTTTTTTTACTTGTCAGTGTTGCTCTCTCTCAGTAATGAACTGCGTCCAGCAGCAGTTTGGCACCTCTGACATCTTGCTACATGCGAGATCTTGATGAAAATACTTTTATCAGGTTTCCTTAAAAGCTGCAACTGCACAGAAAAGGATCTCAACACCACAACTAATTAATGTAGCGGAGTTCACCTTAAGTTCATTTGCCTGGGATGTTCCCGTTTGTGCTAATGGACTCGTTTGTGCTCGTGACCTTCTACTGTCTGAGCTGAATTTTGCATCTGCAAGTTAAATAGAGGATCGCATCGGCGTACACCGTAGCAGCTCTGTAGCGCAGTGATGGCATAAAAGCTTCTAATTGTGAAAAATGTCAACTGTAAATATTTTCTGTGAGATCAGAACGTATCAAATAGAAAGTCTGCGCTTTGGTTTGTTCGATAGAGGTGGTAGGATAAAGGCAAATGACAAGATTATCATTATTTATCCATCATGGCATCTTTCCTTAATTTTTATCTTTTTTTTTTTCTTTTTTTGGAAATGCTTTTTAAACGTGTCCATAGTTTGTAAATGGTGGGAATTCGTCATTTGGAAGCCAGTCGGCTGCTTCTACTTCTATCTGTAAAGGTTCACTTTCAACTTCCTGAAAATGGAAAATATTATTCTCAGGGATTGTTTTTTTTTTTTTCCTTTCTTTTTTAGTTAGTGTCCTGTTGTGTTTCTTTCCCATTTATTTATTTATTCTTTGCTGAGCGCTGATCAACACAAACCCAGTAATCAGTCAGCCTCATCCCACACTCTTGACGGCTCGTAGTAAAGAAACAAACAGTGATTTTCATGCTTTTTGCATCGCGGCCCGTCTCCGGTGCACTCAAGAGATCCATTACCATACAACACCTCATTTGCGTAGCTAGCTTTCAGAGCACATCTGCACCACAAAATCTCTTGCTCTGAAGAGCTCATCTAATGGGCAGCTCCAAAAACCACAAACAAGACAAAACAAACAAACAACAACAAAAAAAACCACTCTGGATTTTAGATTCTCGTGTGAAAACAGCTGTCGTCACGGTTTTTCATTTATTTGGGTTTTGAGGCGTCGGCACAGTCAAGCTCTGGTTTCCTTTTTGTCTACATTTAAAAATTACTGACTAAATCCATTTTAGTCCGTACTAGTCGCACTGACTTAATCAAATATCTTTAATAGCTCCATATTCAGCATGTAAACATGCAGCAGTGCTTCACTGGTAAATAAATGCTGAGTAGGTAATTAGTAGACTTTAAGACAATAGCTTGCAGTAGCAGATACCCACTTAGACTAATGGCAACTGAATGTCATTTCTGGTAATGTTTACTGTGTAATTACCTGTTAATTATGGTTCTTTAGATGGGAGCTGTACCCTTCATTTTTATCAATTTACTGACTAAAGTTGCTTCAAAATATAAGCAACTAATTCACCCCCATAAGTGATCATTGGCAGTTTAATTTGTTGTTTTGTTTCTTTCTTTTTTTTCTCTCCCTCTTTCTTTTCTTTAATTTGACAAATAATAGGAAACTTAGCATTTATATATTTTCAGTGGGAGAAAATCCCTGAAAATTTAGCCTGTTATGGATATTGAATAAGTCCTGGATTTCCCTAAGATATGAGACTGGTCTAAAAATAGAAAAAAGTAGGGTTCAGTTTAAGAATGAGGGCAACTCCAGATGGGGGGAAAAACCAGCTTTCTAATAAACTTATGATTTCAAATGGAATAATAAAGACTGCAAAATATTAAAATACTTTTCTCTTTGACAACTCTGAAGAATTGCATATTATAACTCCCATTTAATAATTTATTTATACTTTACTGAATAAAACCATGTTTTCTCCCACATGAACCTTATGGAGAATATGACAGGGACATGTCCAGCATCACAGCGATCAGCCGCTTAAATAGTTTTATCATCTCTGCTTGCATCCAACTTTTTAAGCAAAGTCGTTTTTGAGTTAAAGAGAAATATGAATTAAAAATCGAAGGTTACAGCAAAAAAGAATAAGAAATCCCTTGAATTGAATTAGTGTGGCTGCTTTAGGACACTAAAATGCCTATTTAACTTCTCATTCTCCAAAAACCTAAAAAAAGCTTCATAAGAATTACCCGAGATTATGAAAGTATCCAGTGTTGTCTGTGTAGAATACGATAAATTAACATATTTATTAAAATAAAGAAGCAGCTCCAAGCAAAGTACTGTTAATTTTAGGTATTTCATGCAATATTGTTTTAATATTTATTAATCAGCTGTAAAATAGCAGCTGTAAAATCCTGAATGCTTTCAAATATTTATGTTTTGCATATTGGGAAAAATACAAAATAGGACCAAAAAAACTGCTGTTGTTCCAGAAGCATGACTCTTACGAACTGTGATAACATTAACCCTTCCAGACCGAACGCAGCGGTGATGACGCAGACACATTTGCGGCACCGTAATTCCGCCACACCGTTGCGCTACCTGGAAAAATTCCAACGGTTTTTGAAAAGGGAGACGCTGCGCTTTCCTGCCAATCTCGGGTTACTACGGTAATTTCACCCCCGCCAGAGCAGGGAGTGAAATTAATCTGAGGAGCGCTCTTTTAATAGACTGTAAATTGCGAAAATAACTTCATAGATATTGAAAGTTCAAGTTGTTATTGATAAATTGGCAAATATGTTTACTCACAGGACATTTAAAGAACTGCGTACAATGAAATTAAGCAAAAACATGCCAGCAGCTTAGCTCTTTAGGATGGCAGCGTTTGGAGACTTGAAACTTAGATCTTGTAGGGTTAAACAAAAAACAAAAACAGGAAAACTGACCAGTTCTGTGTCAATAGTTTTGTTACAAACAGGGTTTGCTTTTTAACTTCTTTACTCCTTTTTTCTGTTAATAGTGTAAGTCACGACTCACTCAATTATAGGTAAACACAGGAAAATGGAGGTCAATAGTCAATGTTATGATCAATTTAGCAGCTCAAGGTTCTTTTACTTGTTCTCCCATTACAAGCCTCTCCTCCCTCACCACCCCATCCTCTGACCTGCTACCATCCCCAGACCTGCTCTCATATATCATTATTAAAGAGCGCCGATTCAGGCGGTTTATCAGAGCCAGCGGTCCGGCAAAAAGCTACAAAGGGGGCAGAAAACTGATCCCTCTAATGAGCCACTTTTTACCATGAAGAGGTGAGCAAGCTTGCCTCCGTTTGTACAGTCCAGCCAGACTTCCTACGCCTCACAAAAAAGACAAACGGGGAAATGGGATTTTAATCCTTTTGGATCCTCGTTCAGCAGGGGAAAGGTGAATCGTTTTCACTGTGAATACAAAGAGAAATGAAGACATTTTCCTGCTGGGAGCTCCCGACTTCATAATCACATTGTCAGACTTGCATATTCTTTCAATAATTGTATAATTTCATACAACATCCATTGACTATCGATGTATGTTTACATTGCTAAGACGTGTGGGTTATGAAAGCACCTGCAGCTTCCTATGGCCTCACTTGTAATGTGACACCTCAGCTGCTGCACTTAGAAACATGCTAGCAGCTTAGCTCGTTAGGATGGCAATAGATCAGAGTCAACGCTGAGATATCAGAGTGTTGATAAGACATTTTGACTGCAATTTTATATCTGTGAGAATCAGAAAGCAGTGTTTGTGCACTGAAAAAAAGGGAATGCCGCTTTAACCTTAAAAATAATTATTAATTGGTCACAAGTAATTGAATGAAGTTTTACTTGACGACTTAAATTCCAAAAGATTGGAATTTCGAAATTCAAAAAATTTGCTAATGGAAACGTAGAAAATTTGTGATTGATCTCAGAAGTTTCCAAGCTTTTTCTAGAAAATTTCTGAGTTTGAAAAGTCAAATATTTGTGAGAAGAAAATTCTGAAGTATTGCGTTTAATCTCAGAAATTTTCTAGAAAAAGCAAAAAAAATTCAGAGTTTCAAAATGTAAAAAAATTGCTAATAAAATGTAGAACATTTCCAATCAGACATTGGAATTTTCTAGAAAAAACTTGGACATTTCTGGTTCTCAAAAGTCAAAAATTCAACATTTGAAACTCAAAAGTTACAGAAAGTTGAACATTTCAACTTTTAATAATTCCTGAGATTAATCACAAAACTTCTTAGTTTTTTCTATCAGATTTTTCACTTCAGAAACTCAAAAAATGTTCTAGAAATTTTCTAAGATTAATCTCTGAATATCAGATTTTTTTCTAGCAAATTTGTGACTTTTCAGACTCAGAAATGTCCAAGTGTTTTTTATTAGACCTTTTCTGTGATTAGTCGCCAAATTTCTTCTGGCAAAGTTTCAGCTTTTCACATGAAGGGATCACCCCTTCATGTGATCCCTAATGACCAATTAACGCAGCATATTTAAGTTTGATCAGTTGACAACTGACAACAGTCGCTTTGATATTCATCAACGTGCTCACTGTTTGTTTGGTTTTTTTCTTAAAATCAATCATAAACTATATACTATTGTCAAAACAAAGAGCCAAGACAGACAAGTGGAACTACCGAGATCTGTGAACCAGCAGATACACTTGAAATCACAGAATACCTCCCTACTCAGTAATGTACTGGGTGAAATATTAGTGTTCCACATACAAACCAACATTTTCACTCCTTGTCACCTTACAACCACAGAATACGATGTGTTTTATTGAGATCTCAGTGTGTTCTTCTTTGTCACCTAAAAGCCCAATAAAAAGATACTTTAACATTTGTGTTGGATCTTGACAAAGTGCAAGAGGTGTGACTCATTTTGCAAGTCATTGTGTTGGATTGCGCCTCCTTGTCTTCTTAGACTTCTTACGCATCATAGCTAAGACTTAGCTATGACTTTGTTTTTTACTTATTTTCGCCGGTCTTTGGTCAAACATGTGCTTTAGATATCTGCTACAATTTCAGACTATTTGTAAATCTTAGATGCTTATGGAGAACTTACAGGTGGATTAGACAAATTTTTAACCGAAAATACCCAAGTAGATTTGGTGTTGCTAATTCTTTCCTAAA
>CAEGAE010077027.1:0-121664 GCA_903067095.1 Girardinus metallicus
CCGTAAAGCTACACTTACGGACCATCAACTACTCAGCCGCCCGCCATGTTCAGTCTATCCGCTCACCTGTATAAATAATCCCGCAACGCTTTTCCTGCCGTTCGCTTTCAACCAGCAGCTCCCGGAGGAAAACAGCTGCCGAATTCCAGGTATCACGCCGGCCATTTTAAGGATGCTTTTTGGTCCCCCAAAACGATGAAAACCCGGGCATTATCATAAATCAATAAAATCCCACGGGCCGAACTTGAAGATGGGACATTATGCCGCTAACACTTAGCTTTCGTCAACAACTCAGAGGCGGAAGTGAGAGCGCTGTGCAACGCAAGTAATGTTCCGGCCGGAACACGGTGCGCTAAATAATAAAACATAAATTAACGAAGCTTCGAGGCAGGTACATTTTCCTCGAGGAATTTTAATAATCGTGGTACTCGAATCATTCGAGGAATCGTTTCAGCTCTAAAATATTCTCAGTTCTGCTAATTTAGTTTGATCTCATGAGTAGCATAGATGTCAACACCAACGAGAAAAACCTAGATACTACAAAATACCACAAAAATGTTTTTAACACAAAAGACAGCACATTTGCAGGATTTTCAAGCCCTATGCACTAAATTACAGAGTTTATATATTTCCTTTTAAGGAATTCTCAGCTAAAGCATGCATCTAAATCTTTAATGATTAACTTTCTGTGAACCAGCAGGAAACCAAAAGTACACTCAGAAAGCTCTTGAGAAAAAAATGCCTTCTAGCGTTCAAATGAAAAGCGTAGAACCTCACCGGAGGAGCTGGAGGAAGTTGTTAGTAAAAGCGACTCTCGCTAAACTGCTGCCTCCTCAACTCTGACAGAGATTAGCAGCAGGAAGAGAGACGAGGTTCCCTCTGCAAACACGATCAGTGGGGTTTCTTTCTGTTTGGATTCTTCTAAGTCATATCGGTCACTGCTTATGTTGTGGTGCTGCATTTTCTGTTGGCTTACAGTGTGTGTCCATCAGTTTGAGCAGTAATAGTAGGCTGCAGTGTTAAAAGCAGGACTGTGACAAGTACTTCATCCTTTATACCTGCATACTGTGATTGACTGCAAACATGTTAGCTGGACATTCAAAACTTCCCGTCTTTCAAAGTCAAATTCTTTCTTCATCTTTTAATCTTCACGTAATCTATTTGAAACAAAAAAGCTGCTTTATAACTGATTCGATCATTTCCAGCTTACTGATGGATTTCTTCTGATCCTGACCCATCTCGTCCTTTTCTCTGTGGTTCTGCAGGAGTTTGCTGCGCTGACCAAGGAGCTGAACGCCTGCAGGGAGCAGCTGCTGGAGAAGGAGGAGGAGATCTCTGAACTCAAAGCTGAGAGGAACAACACCAGGGTATCGAAAGCTTGAATCTTACATCAAACTTACATTGTGCTGGATCGGACAGTTCCTCTCCAGCTGCTTTTACAACGAAGATTCTTGTGAGGAAACAACGTTTTAACAACATCTTAAAAACAGAAGCAATGAAACTGCATAAATTTGGTTTTCTTCCATTAGTTTTGTTGTTAACGATGACGTTGGGTTTTGTTTTTTGTTCTGGTGAAGCAAATTTTTTTCTTTCTGATTGGTGCACATTTGGCTACCCCACCCAAATAAGCAGCTCTTGTAGCAGTTTAAATTTGTCCAAGTAGTTTGGTCTGCTTTCAGAAGCTTTGGAATGAAAGCAAGAAAGAAAAAAATAAAGATATGACTATTCTTTGTCAAACTAAGTCCCCTGAAATATTCTAATATGAAAATGCAAAGTGTGCAGATAAAGAGAATAATGGATCATTAACATGGCCTGTATTGGCCCCAGTAAAGACATGGGAGACATTTGTGACGTAGGTTACAGTAAATACGACCACAGAGTTTAATAAATGTCTTCCTACTACTATCTTTGTATTTGCAAAAGATACAAATGAAGTTGGGATCCTTTCATGTGGACAAAATAGCAGCAGGGGAATAAAACAATATCAACTTTTTTTTAATTTTTTAGTAATGTTAAAAATTGGGATGAATTGTGACAAATCCAACCAACAGAACTGTATTTCCATCACAAACAAATATCTTTAGCATAGAAATGGAGGACTGAATTGTGAACAACTTGACCTACATTATTAATATAAATAGTCAAAAAGCAGTATTCCTAATACACAGCCTTGAGGGACACAATTTGTGACAGGTAACCAGAAAAAAGACTAAATTACACACATAAAGATTTATCCCACATTCTTGATATTTTATGATGTTTCACTTCCTGCTCCAGAATTTTGAATATGATCCTCAGAAAAAAAGGCCCCTGGAGGCTGACTGCATATTTTGATGAACAGAAATGGAAGTAAGTCTGCAAAAGTACTGAACCAAGCATCTGTACTGTCAGTAGTTCTTGACATTCTGCCTGGGAATTTTCCACTTCCTCCACATATGAGTGCTCAGCAGTAGAATTAAGTGGTGATAATATGCACGGTGTTCCGGCTCAAATACTCTCATGGCAAATTGAACCAACTTGTAACTGTTTGGTGAGGCAAAGTTGTGCATGTTCACTTTTAAAAAGCATTTTCTTCTTAAGAGCTGTAAGCACACTCTGCTGTTGCCAGATAAGACCAGTTTACTTTTCTGCACTGATTTAGTTTTCACTTTTTTTGTTCTGCTAAAGGACTATTTTAGCACAGCTCACTGAGAAATCATGAAAAGAGGTGCAAAGAAACAGAAAACGTCATTTTCACACTCGCTTAATTATCGCCTGTAACTCTCTACAGAGCAATTTTTCTAAGCAAGCTTTAATTAAACTAGGTTTTGTCACTGAAGGTGTTTTACATTTCATAATTAAGTTTTGTAAAGCATGTGCAGACAGGCAGTGGACTGAGGGGCTGCAGTGTTGTCTGTGGAGACATGTAAATTTTATTGACTGTCAGGGATAAGTGTCCCAATCGAATGACATGCACGTACAGTTGGACTCAGGTGGGTCTGGAGACATGAAGCGTGCCCAATAAGTAATAAAGCAAAGGTTGAAAAAAATCTACCAAACAGGATTAGAGTGTGTGCTAATTCTGGAAGAAGCTCAGTGTAAACACTTCATGACTGATTCAGCTGTGTTTGTTCTGTTGACGGTGCAGGAATACAGAGTACATGATGGCTGCTGCTCCAGCTCTGAGAGAGATGATTCAGATAGAGAAGTGGTTTAAATTTGCCTTTTTTTTTTTTTTTTTTTAGACGGTTATGTTTCTCAGAAACACGACAATGACTACTTAAATTTTTTCTAATGGTAAAATACAATTGGTTGCATTTTTAAAAATGTAATCGAATGTCTTCTATTTCCAGAGCATTTATTTTAATGATTTAGTAGAAAAGCAGGTTCGTTTCTGCAGCATCTGGTGCTGCAGACAGTCCATCCCCATGTGAATTCAAAACTGCTTGCCTTTGCAATAAAAGTTTCCTCTCTTAGCCACAGTAGAAACTAATGTCAAATTAGAAATATTTAAAATATTCTTGATGTACTAATTATGAAAAGTTCGCCACTGGGACTCCTGCGTTTACTTGATGATGGGATCAGTCAAACTCTCTTTCGCCTTCTACACTTTCTGCTTTCTTTTACTTTCCATTAGAAATGAAAAAGATTTTTCTAACCTTTGCATAGATATCCGTGTTTTTGCAGGTGACGATCTTGAATCAGTCGCTTTGCATTGTTTACTCTATTTTAACAGAGTGACGGATACGTTTGGTTGTTAAGGTGTGACCCAGTTGATTTCATTTTTTACGAATTCTGCTTTTTAGGCCTAAATACTATAAAGAATGTGCATAAGGTCCTTTGATAGTGCCAGTGATTTTAAATATGACTGAAAATGAAATAATTTCATTATGCCCTTGAAATGTTTCCTAACCCTTATTTGACTTTTACAACGGGAAACATTTTTTTTATGCTATATTCACTACATACATTTACAACAAACAGCAGTATTAATGTAGCACTTTCATAAAGAAAGTGGTGAAGCTTGAAAGTATCTTTTAAGGTTTATGTTTTAATATATATTTTAGTCTGTATATGTGATCAGCTCAAAGACTCGCTTAGGGATGCGTGTCTGCTAAGGTTTTGCTGGTCGTCTGTTCAGCAGCTGTTTGATGCTTTTCCTTGTTTTTAACAATCTGTGCATGTGATTTTCCCAGTTACTTCTGGAACATCTGGAATGCCTGGTGTCCAGACACGAGCGGTCACTTCGAATGACGGTGGTCAAGCGGCAAGCTCAGTCCCCCTCAGGGGTCTCCAGTGAGGTTGAGGTCCTCAAAGCACTTAAGTCCCTGTTTGAACACCATAAAGCACTCGATGAGAAGGTACATCTGTCACCAGCTGTGTATTATTTTCACTTCTGTTGGAGGAAAAAAAACTATATTTTTGTATATTTGTAAATGAATGCAGAATACTGTGAAAGAAAAGGGCTCCTTATATATTTTAATAGAATTAATGTGTTGATTACTGTTTAAAACATTGCTATGAGACTATCTGACTTGAGCATTTGTTGGCGCTGTTTGTTTTCCATAGCTGCTTTTACCCTCTATTCCCCCTTTGTGATCCACAGGGAGGCTTATCCCTGACATCCTGACCCCTAAATGCTCTCATCTGTTAAGGCCTGGTGTGTTGGGTGATAAATTTGTCTTGGGCATATCCCCAATTTTAAAGTTTTTAATTCAGGCTTAACTCCTCTGAGACAGTTGAAAAGATAAGAACAAGAAGGTGGTAAACATATGAAGAGGTATTGGAACAAAAATTACTTTTAGAATCAATTAGGGTTCCTTTTGTGACTTCAAAACCACATGTAAGTGTTATTGTACAGCCGTAAGCAGAAAAAATAAAAAAAATATCTCCTGCCGTGTTAATCAAAGTTTGCCTAGATTGAAATTTAAATAATCAATTTAAATGAACATTGATGTAAATTTTGTTTTCTCTTTTAATATTTCAGGTCAGAGAGAGACTACGAGTGTCACTGGAGAGAGTCTCTGCCTTGGAGGAGGAGCTCACAGCAGCCAATCAGGAGGTAACATACTGTGAACTTGTATGAAATAACAGCTGTGCTAATATTTAAACATACTTACTTAAATACACTTTCATTGATTTGCTGAATGTTTGAACGGGCGATGAGCCCCAGGCCAGTGTATTTACTTCAGTTAAGACTTTCTGCTGGTTGATTTTCTTTAGTACAAGAAATGCTAGAAATAGAAATGAGAATGAAATGAGAAATGATGATAATGAAATATTACAAGTCAATGCATCACTGGGATTTCAGGTGAAAGACAAACATAAGTATCTGTGAAGTGGACAGTAAAAGTTTTAATTTGCTTTTACAACTCAAAAGCTGCAAAATGCAGTATGCTTCAATCGGATACCACTAAAATAAAATCCGGTGCAGCCAGTTGCAGAAAGCATTTCATTTCACTATAACTCTGTGTTTTGTGAAGGCCTCAGAAGTCTCTCTGAGCACAAATGCCAATATATTTTTGTGCCTCACGCAATTTTTACAGCAATGTATATCCTGCTATAAACATTTTTTCACTAAAACTCAGAACCTGCAGAAAAACACTCACTGTTTTTAGATCAAAGTTGCTGACGAGCTTCGTGTTCCACACCAGCAGCCGTCCTCTCAGGCTGCAGACTGGCTGCCACTTCCCAGTCTGTCACCAGTCAAAAGAGGAGGAACACTCAGACTTTTTGTGGTTGTCACATCCTGACAGGGATTTGGTTGGAAGGCACAAAGAGGAGAATATAAACGAAAAAAGGCAATGAATGTCGATGCCAACTGTGGTCAAAGAGATGTGTGCTAATGAGTGCGCAGGTGTGTCTTTAGTGAAAGCTGAAACAGTATGGAGACCACAATCTTAGTTGAAATGAAAAGTGTTTTAGAGGAGATGGTGTGAGCTATATGGCTGAAAAAAATCAAAGATTCTTTTCTGAAGAAGTGAAAGTAATTTGACAAGCCTGTAGTTTTTAAAGTTTTTTTTTTCTTCTTTTTTCAAGAAGAAACTTGATTTTAACGGAGCATTTGAGTCACTGACAGAGACGGCGGTAGGAAATGTAGCACCATTAGAAATTCTCACACCACTGAGCCAAGGTTAGAAAGCCTCTGCAGTACATCCGCGAGCTTCCCCCTTATATACGGTTAACAACGCGCTCCAGCTGTGGGCAGATGAGCGATTGGGCCTTGAGGCGGCAGACAGACGCTTAAACTGGCGTTGCTGAATAGAAATGTCTCACTTCGGGGGCTCCAGGGAAGCGTGAGCAAGCAAACTGGTAATTGATTTTGGATGGAAGTCTTGTATGAGTCCCATTTCCCTGCGGGCATTTTCACAACACTGCCGTGCCTGATGAAATCAGCACCCTTTGACCTTGTGCAGTCACAGGTGCTTAAGTGGCCACACACTGATTACTGCAAGGGATTCTAATTTGCTGCTATCAAATCAAATGTTATACTGGATTTGTTGGAATCTATTTAAAGATACAATTAAAGAAATGAGTTTAACAGTTGAAAAGTTACACTACATGTTTAGAATTGTTTTTGTTTGTTAAAGTGAAACTTAATGTCATACACAAAGGAAGCCACTATTCTTTCTAGGATTCTCATTCTTCTTAGTTGACAAAATTAAGGCGGACGTTGTCTTCTGCTCACAGACGGAGAGCTGAAATTTTATTCATTTAAAATTTTGTTGCAAAGCTAGTAAGTTCTCTTTTAT
Organism: Girardinus metallicus; assembly: GCA_903067095.1. Classification (NCBI taxonomy): domain Eukaryota; kingdom Metazoa; phylum Chordata; class Actinopteri; order Cyprinodontiformes; family Poeciliidae; genus Girardinus; species Girardinus metallicus. Next base: position 6,732 of record CAEGAE010077027.1, read on the forward strand.
GCTGTATACAGATGAAATAAGGAACCTTAGAGGTCTGTCTCCTGCAAAGTACATTTTAGTATTTTTAAGGAAAAATATTGTGCAATACTTTCCCAAAGCCTGTTTTTTTAAATTATGTTTTAGGATCTTTCTGAGTGGACAGAGACCCTCAAATTTTATGTTAATATCGATACCTTATTTTGGACTTTTATTGACTTTTATTTTAAAAAATTTCCAAAAACCTTCAATTTCATCTTTATAGTTTCTTATGGATAAAGTGTACTAAATAGCTGGTTACAAGTACCCTAAAAAATTGGCACTTTAGGTAAAATGAATGGATTATTTTTGGCATTTCCAGTAACAAGCTCATTTGTTTGGGTCATCTGCATCAGACGTGCACATCTTTTGGTCTCCTTTTTAATATGATGAGGCATTGAAAAAACCTTTGATTAATAATAAATCTAAGCAGTAGGTAACACTGCTGGGAAAAAAAAAAAATCAGTATTTTAACCTCAACATGAAACCAGATCCTGCAGAGGATTGAACACGTCTGAAGTCATATAATCTGGTTAGTCCCACTTACATGGGGAGATCTGATTAGAGAGCACAAATACCATCTGAATATGGAAATTGTTGAATATCTGAATATTTAGCCTTCATTTTCACAAGGTGCTGTTGAAAACAAGACAGCCATTTATCAAAACAGTCATATCATATGTGAAATCCAAGTTTGGTATTGGAATATTTAAACATGAGTGCCCATCCATAGATGCAATCAGATTTATTTCCACTGTGCTACCTTTAAAATAACCCAAATATAGCGCAGGAAATCAGAGCAGGAATAGCTTTATTTTGACTTCAAGGAAATTGTTTTTGTATGAGGAAAGAAATTGGGGTTATTTTTTCCCCATTTGTGACTAATTGTAATCTAAGTAGGCTGCACCAAACCTCCATGCTACTAGATGGATTCAATCTTCTTCAATTCAGTAAATTGCTTTGCAGAAAATCAAAATCCCCCTTCACTCCTTCTAATAATTCAATTTCTCCTTCATCACGCTACTTCGGACATTTCTCATAACATAAAATTGTTGTAAAAACAATTTTACGTTATGAAAGGGACATCACATTGTCCCTTTCCTTCACTCTTACTATTTTCTCCCTTTCCTCTGAATGGAGATGGATCAGCAACATCAAAAAGAACTAAAAGGCAGCCTGTTCATTTTAACTTGTCGTTTCTGTTATTTTTGAGCTGGGGATGTATGTGCGGCACTCCATTCATTATTTGTTGGGCTTTCATGTCAGGGGTGGTGTTGGTGTTTGATCTGTGAGGTGGAGAAATTGAAACATCCAGAGACTCAGTTCTGACCTCATTAAAATTAATGAACAGAAATACTCTGTAGTGTTTTAACCCTCATTGTACGAAAGCAAAGAGGTTGTTCCACAGACGTATTTACGCTCCTGAGCCAGCGGCAGAAGTCAGTGTCTTTTAACTGGATCATGTAAACAATTCTGTTGTCATTTGTGTCGCTGATTATCCTCTAACGCAAAAATATATCATGCAAAACATGACCTTGTTTCTCTAATATGCCACTGTAACGATCATTGTGCTTTTATGCAGGATGACGTGTTTAATACAAAACATTAGTGATGCTGGGAAATCCTCAAAGAAAAACCAGAGAAAACAGAGTTAAGGTTAAAGCCCACTGAAAGCTTCTGAGAGCTGAGAGCACAGCCCCAGCCTGATGGAGCATTAACGTTCTCCCTGCACGTCTCATGGATTGTTGTTGGAGCTGCTTCTTTGCTTGCAGAGGGATTATAGTTAAATAATGTGAGCCTTTTGCAGCTGAAGTGCTTTTGTGACCTTTACTGTTAGGAGGATGCTGGGGGTTAAAGCAGAGCAAGACGCAGAAGCAAGAAATGATCAAAGAAACGGACGACTTATGCAACACAGCAAATTACTTTGATCCTTCCATCATTTCTTCCCTTCTCTTTTCATTTTCCTTTCTTCTTTTATACCTTTGAATATTTCCTTTAATATTTTATCATTCCTTTCTTTCACCCATCTTTTGTTTCTCCCATCTTTTTCACTATTTTTTTCTTTCTTTCTTCAATCATTCTCTTAAAGTTTTCCTACCATCAGTCTCTGCCCTCTCACTGCTGAAGTTTTCCTCCTCATTTATAAAATTCAATAAAAGAAACTGAAGAAATTCCTCTTCTGTGTAAACCATAGAAGGATTTCTTGCTGTTTAATGACAGGATATTAAAAGATAAAATGCAGCAGAAGCTCCTCAGACTTTTAGACTTTAGTACAGACACAGGTAGTGATGAGCCAGGAAATCCAGCTGTGTTCAATTTCAGCACTAACTCGACTCCTCCTCCCTGAAAGGAGGTTTTTCTGTTTACCTTGAGAAGACTGTTCTCCAATCTGTAGCCTTACATTGCTGTTATTAGGAATTAAATAAAATCACAAGGAAAAACACTTTTATAAAGCTGAACTAAAGTAAATACTAATGCAGAGGACTCTGGACTCGGGTATTTACTTCAGCTCTGCTTTTAGAGATGCATTCAGTTTGAGCCTGGAGGTAATTTTAAAGGATTTTGTTTGAAAGATAAAGAAGCACGTTGTAGATACAGAAGATATGTGCAGGAGCCACTTAAGAGATAAACATTGTGTTACTGTAGAACTGAATGTAAACATCATTGCTGGTCATATCCATGGTGATGTGCTGATTTTAGCTGCTGAAAGTCATAATTACTGTGATTTTATGAGACTTCCAGCTTCATTGTTCTGTGAATTTGACTGCAGTGACCTGCTGTAATGTAGATGTTCTACTGTCGGATTGTGTAAAGTCATGTTATTAATCTGTCATTTTGAACATTGTCCACCGTAGGCTCTGTGAGTAATGAATATTTTAAATTTATACCTGTGCTTACGATCGTACAGATTGTGGCCTTACGAGAGCAAAATGCTCACCTTCAGAGGAAAGTCGCGTCCGGTGAAGGAGGCGATGACCTACTGGAGGGCAGTGAAGTGCAACAAAAGCTCCATGGCAAGGTGAGCGTCGCCGGATCTTGGGTTTCTGACTCTAAATAAAAATAAACAGTGCTGTGAGACATTTATTTAAAAGGAATAAAGAAGATTTCAAAATCCAACAATGACATGCAAATATATTTCCTTAAGAGCCAAATTTGTCTGTCTTTTAAGAAAGGCTGGTAATCTTCTTTCAGGCAGCTGACAGGAACTTCTTTGTGCACCAAGCAGTTGATGAAAACTATTGACACTCGTCCAAATTCTGCTGCATTCATTAAGAGGACTGTGAACTAAATTTAGGCAGTTTTCGAGCTGTAAACTTGACTTTGGCATAATTCATTTGACATCTTGGTCAATGAAATCCACTTGGAAGTCGTAATCATTCTGCCCTCCTTTACTGAATTTACTGTCAATTTGGGATAATAACTTCAAAACTCATCGAACTGCGTCTTGTTTCACTACACCACACTGATTTTGTTTTATATCAGCATCATCAGAACTTCAAACCTCATATCTGATGCTAAAAAATATTTACATGCAGACAGGCAGCTGGATAGTTGGTTAGATCAATGGGAAGGCTGTTACTTGGCTGGTCCTCTGCAGGCTGCAGCTTGGGGGAGGAGAATAGGCGGGTGTGGAGAGTAGAGAGATGAAGAGCGCGCATGGTGAGGCGAGAGGTAATGAGAAGACGGTTATCATCTGCTCTGTTCTGTGGAGATAAAATAAAGGAATATAAACACAGGCTGTTTTCTGCATGTTAATGTTTGGCTGCGTGTTTCTCATATGATGCGACGAAGGCAAAGTTTTAACCTTGCGGTGATGGAGAGGTTTAGTCATTCAGCGTCACTGCAGTCACAAGCACTGACAGAGACGCTGCTGCAAACACCATTAGCTGAGAGTGACAGCCTGTCCTGTGATGTAAAATATACATGGCTGTGGCCTTAATGTGGCAGGTAGGAGGAGGTCAAGGGCAGGAAAGGTCACGCTTTCTTTTATTTTTAGAAATTATTAATACTTCTGTTTTCTGTTCTCACTCCTAATTCCTTAAGTGTTTATCTTATTTTGTCTACCAAATCTTTATTGCTATGAGGTAAAAATAAACTTTTATGAGAGATAGACGCATATGTAGAAGTTTCAGCTGATGGATGAGGAATTTTATACACTTTTTGCTAGTTTTTAACCAAAATCACCTCTATCTGAAGATGTAGTTTCTAAAATTTGACTTTACTTTGTAAACTAACTAAACTTTGTAAAGACTGCATACTGTGTGGCTATGCACTAAAACACCTAAAAATTTGCTAAATAAAATGGTTCATTTTGGAGATAAATCATCTTCCATTTCTGTTTCTGGTGCTATGCTAATGAGTCAACTTTCAAACAGCTTTCAATTTAAATAAATGAGAAATCCTCCAAAAGTTCATGCTTAGGTTAAAGCATCAAAATTCACAAATAAAGTGTGGATCTTTTCTTATTTGTCCTCATGACGCTTATTGGTCTCTACTCATTCTTAAAGAAAAACAATTTGTTCAGCTGCTCTGCACAGGTTGAAAAATGTCAGGTAAAGTTTATATGGGAGGTTTTTCTTTCCTAAGTTGACCTTACACGTGTTGTATCTCCCTCTAGCGTCTGTCGAACGGCTCTCTGGAGTCGGCCCGTGAGGCGAGCCAGGTGGTGGAGCTGCAGGATCTGCTGGAGAAGCAGAATTATGAGCTGGCCCAGATGAAGGAGCGCATGTCCTCTCTGTCCTCCAGGGTGTCCGAGGTGGAGCAGGAACTGGAGACTGCCCGCAAAGACCTCATCAAGTCAGAGGAGATGAACAACAAGTACCAGAGAGACATCAAAGAAGTAAAAGCACATACACATTGATACACATTGTATGCATGCATAGAAAAGAGGGAAAAGTGCATATTTCTAAGTTGGGGAGGAAAAAGACATGAAAGAATCCTTGCAGTGGTGTGAAAAAGCTGGCATATCAAATCAAATGTGTCCATGCCCTGAATAAATGGACATTTTTCTCGCTATTTGAAATTAAATCAAACTAAACTTTCTCTCTGTTAGCCCAGTTAGAAAATGTATTTTTCTAAACTCTGGAATACATAGTTTGCTGAAAATATTTAGCGTACTGCAAGATACAGCAGAGAATATGAAGAAAATAATTCTCCAATAGCTGACAGCACAATAGCACAGCTGCGTACTTGTCCACTGTGCCTATGTATATAGGCTGATACCCCTTTGAACCACGACTGAAATTACTATTGATTGCTAACAATGCATGCTGAGGCATTTATTGCAGCCTTATTGGAAAGACGGCTTGTTATCACCGTTATCTGTCGTCTCTGAGCTGCAATATCTATCCACCCTTGCAGGATGACTGTTTCTTGTTGCTTAGTTGAGAAAACAATGTAAGCTTTTTTGTCTCCTGCAGTTCTTTGTGCAGGAAATTAACTCTCATAGTTTTTGTGGTAGTGCTGTCACTGTGAAGCAGAACTCTGTTGCAGTTAAGTTCACATCTCTGTCTCTGTCTTTAGAAATATTCTTTCTCTTTGGAGTCTGACTGACTTTGTGCTTCGCTCATGTGGAAGTCAGTTTTTGCTTTTTGAGATTGAACCTGTAGTTTCTCAACTCATTTTGTGCAGCTTTAGAGAATTTTGCACAAGTGTTGTTTTTTTATTTTATTTTACTCTATAAAAGTATATTTTGTTGTGTATTTTAATGTATTCTATAAATGCAGAAAACATAAACAAGAGCTAAAATTCTGATTTAAAATAGAAGTAAAAAAATAAACACCAGGATCTTGACTGTTCTAACTGATCATGGTGCACAGGTCATGTGCCAGAAGGAGGACATGGAGGAACGCATCGTCACGCTGGAGAAGCGCTACCTGAGCGCGCAGCGAGAAGCCACGTCTGTGCACGACATCAACGACAAGCTGGAGAATGAGTTGGCCAATAAAGAAGCATTCCTTAGACAGGTAGGTAAAAACTGCTGAGGATCTAAAAAAGGTTAATAACTCAAAGATGTTGGTAAACTCTGAAGCCAGTTTACTATGAGGTACTCCTGGTTTTGTGTGTCTAAGATTTTCCCCTGAGGTTGGACCGTTTTATGACATTGTGTCAGATCATTACAGAACAATCTGGAGCAGTGTGCATGTCTGATAACAGGTCTGATCACTACAGAATAAGATGCGTTATAAAAGTAATCCAAAGTTTTCACAGTCAGAAATCATCTAAGTGTCGAAGTACTTCAAGTTTGGCTTCCTTTTTGTGTTTCTTCATCCTGATGAAACATAGATGGGTGGAAAAAAAAGAATGGATTTTTTTTTTTTTTTTGCTGGAAATGCTGGTTTGCAATAATTAAAATTTTTCAGAAGTCTCATCAAAAAAGAGCTTTTTTTATACCTATGAATGCACAGTACTGGATCAGCTGACTCACTTTTTCCAGTGTTTCCTGCATGCTCGACTGCTCATTATTCTGCCTTTAGATGTTAATGTGCAAACTCTATGCAGAAGCTCAAATTAGTTTTACTTCACTCCATTTTAATCATGTTTAGTTACATAATTATTGAGAATACCTATATTAAATTTAGTCATGACAAACTATCTGAAAACTTTATTAGGTTTTTGGTTTTGGGTTTTAACAGCGTTTTAGACTAAACTACTGACACGTTGTCTTTAAGTACCATAAAGCTTCAGTATTTTGAGCTCCTGCTGACACACTCCAACACTCCATCACAGGCTGTGCAGTGAGTCCATTTGTCCTGTTGGCAGCAGATGAAGCTGAGGATACCCACTGATGTTTGGAGATAAGGTGTTGAGGGAATGGAGACTTGGCCATGGGTCCAGAAAAATGAAGCCATGAGAAGATACGGCAAGCAAAACGGCCAAAAATACACGCAGAGGCTCATCTGGGGGGGGCAAGTTACAAACCAGAAGCAGACTGCCATGATTCCCCAGTGTGACCTCAAAACTGATGGGACCCCAAACTGAAAATATCACTGACACAGAAAGCAACACATTCTTGGCCCACTCCAGTCAAATGATTGCATATTGAGCTGCCAGGCTTGATGCTTATGGGATCAAAGCATCTGTCACTGAAAGCAAAGGCTGCCATCTGAGTCAAAGTAACGCTGCTCAGCGCTCCGTAAAGAGCAAGGACAAAAGTCTTGACACACATCAGGGAGATGTGTCACTCAGCAGCACTGAATTCATTTGTGTATTTATGAGAAACACCTTATAAAAATACTTTGTCATGGTAAGTATCTGCTCGTTGGAAACTGTAATTGGCACATGCAGAGTTGCTGCTTTTTTCTGAACTTCAGGAGCCTTTTTTCCAACAAGGGATGATTTTTGTTGTTGTTGTTTTTTAGCAGCAATGCAGTGCTGGTGATAAAGTGAAGAGAAAGGGGAGATTAATTTTTTTTTTTTTGTTTCACCTTTTGTTGGCCAGAACATTAAGAAAATTCAAATGATCTTAATGGAAATAAATAGATTAAATGGACAGTGAATGGAAACAAAATGGCTTCAATGTCAATTGAAAACCAACTTTTTAAATAACTAATTTTTAATCTCTTAAAATTTGACTGTGTTTGAGCTGAGGTCTGGAGTTTCACATTAGTCTTTTGAGACACACAGTGCAGAAGTATTCATACCCCTTAATCTTTGTCACATTACAACCACAAACTTGCATCTATTTTCTTTACAATTTATGTGATAAACTAAAATAAAGTGGCTGTTAAGTGAAGGAAGACAGATACATGTTTGTTTATGGATTGTTTACAAGGTATCTCATCAAACAATTGTGAAAATTCTTACAATAGATCAAATCCTACTCATGTGTTAGAATGGTCTAGTCAAAGTCCTGACCTACAGAAACTTGAAAATTAGTGGCAAACCTTGGAGGCTAACACAAAGATGCTCTTCTGTATGACCAAAAGCCTTTGAGCTGTAGTTGTAATTTTTAAAACCTGTTAAAGGACGTTAATCATTAATGTGACAAAATGTGAACATTTTCAAAGGACAATAAATTCCTCGTCAAGGCTGTGCAGACACGACGGATCAACCAATAAACACCGACTGAAACAAACGGCGGTGCTTATGTGAATCCTGGTGTTGCTGTTTGTGTCCAGATGGAGGAGAAGAACCGGCAGCTGCAGGAGAGGCTGGAGCTTGCAGAGCAGAAGCTGCAGCAGACCATGAGGAAGGCGGAGACGCTGCCAGAGGTGGAGGCAGAACTTGCCCAGAGGATAGCCGCCCTCACCAAGGTAGGAATGCAAACTCGTACACGCATTCCCACAGACACCTTGACCTCTAGATGCTCCTGTGCCGCCGTGTGTCACGCCATGACATTTCAACGTATTCCTTCTCCTCTTCCTCGGCTGCATAGTCCAACTCCAGCTCCTCCTCCTCCCCTGATGATTATCACTTTATTATGGAAGCTAAGCTTGAAGACATGAACTCCATTCTTAGGAAGGTAGACTTGTGGGGAATTCCAGCTCCTGTAGTGAACATTGTTTAGTAGCAGTCGGTTACTGGGATTCTGCTCTGGCTGTTCGGCCAGTGGGACATCTGCATGGCACGCCTAGCTGAGCTCTTACTTTGCTGCGCTGGAGAGGCTCTCTTCCTCTTTCATGCAGTTCTTTTCATTGTGGTTGTGATCTTGTCCCCTTTCACTCTTCCTTTCAGATTGCTCTCCCTACTTACACGTTTTAAACTATACCTGTTTCTCACTTTCTGGTTCAGGGCTTTGCTTTTGTAGCCGTCTCTGCTTTTTTTTTTCTGTTGCCCTTTCTGCTCTCAAACAGGCACATTATTGTGGCCCTTCTTTCTGTCCCCTTTATGTTTTGATCCATCTGTAGGCGGAGGAGCGTCACGGGAGCATTGAGGAGCGAATGAGGCACTTGGAGTGCCAGTTGGAGGAGAAAAACCAGGAGCTGCTCAGGGTGAGTCACTGCGGAGGAGTCGTGCCAGGCAACATTAACCAGGCAGCCAGTTTGATGTGACAACAACCGATGACACATTTTTCGGATTTATCACCGCTGAAGCCTGACCAAATGTGTGGTTCACACGCTCTGCTGAAAGACTAGTGCTCACAAATCATCCAGCCATGTCAAATTTATTTTAGGATTAAAATCTTCACAGCATTTCTGATACACTGTCACAATTTGCTGCATCATACAGAAATGCTAGACAGTTTAAAATGGATCTTTTTTGTCCCTTTTAACACCATTTGAATAAGTGAAAACTGAACATATACTGAGTGCTATCCACTTTTTTCTCACCCATAGTACATATGTGTAAAAAAAAAAGTCTTTTAACTAAAATATTTTACTGTGTATACTAAAGTATTTTATTGTCACTAAAAATATATAAGGCAAACAAATAGTTTGGTTAGAACATCATTGAATTAGTTTATTTAGCTTTAATCAAACAAGCAAGTGCCAGACTTTAAAGGCTAATGTCATTGTTGCTGTCCTACCTTTTAGTGATTAAAAATCATAAATGGGTATTTTTATGATTTGACCTTTTCAAATGTGGTTTTGATGATTAATTGTCTCCATGACACCTACTGCTCAGAGATAATTGACATGGAGTGAAAATGAAACACAGAGATCAGCAGATGACATTCTGGGATACAAACAAATTTAAAAACGGAGCACAAAACAGGCATTTCCATGTAAAATGATTTCTAGAAAAGGTATTAAAAGGTATTAAAAGTAAATTTTCACATCAAAATTTACAGCCAAAAGAAAAAATGCATCTCCTGCTGACACAAAAGCACAAAGTAATATTTTTTTACCCATAGAAGAGCGCATGAAAAATTATAAAACAGTAAAAGATTAAAAGTGAATATGTCCAAAATTGTGCACCAGATTTTTTACAAAACTGGGTTTTAGAGTAGTTGAAGAATTAAGTTGCACTTCATTTGTCTCCTAAGTGAAACTTGCCAGTAAACTGCAACCTTTTTGGGGTTGTTTGTTTTTCACATGATATTCAGCTACTAATATTATCTTATAAATATGTAATATAAGTTAGAAGAGGTCAGTACAATGTGTCTAGTCGGATTTTTCACAAGGGTCACTAAAGTGCAAGAGGTTTTAGATATTTTTAAGTTTTTTAATAAAACTTACAAAAACAATCACAGTTACTTTTTTAGCACTATATTATGAAATTTATAAGAGACTCAGCTCAGTTTGGTCATTGCTGTATTTTCCCCTTTAGGCACGACAAAGAGAAAAGATGAACGAAGAGCACAACAAGCGACTTTCGGACACAGTGGATCGACTCCTCACTGAATCGAACGAGCGCCTGCAGCTTCACCTGAAGGAGAGAATGGCAGCTCTGGAAGAGAAGGTCTGCAGATGGCTGACGGCACAGCGTCAACTCATTCATGTCGGTTCTCAGTGACTGAATGTTGCCTTTTGTTCTCATCTTTGCAGAACATGTTAATTCAGGACTCGGATGGGTACAGAAAACAGTATGAAGAATCCATACATGAAAAAGTATGTTGCACTTTTAAAGAAGTTATCTTCATTTTAGTCAGAAAAAATAAGTTTAGCAACAATAACAGTGAAATAGAAAGTTGTTTTGTGAGACTTTTGCATCATAGACTTTTTTTTTTACATTCAGATGTTTGACTAGGAATTTAACGTAGTTTTCTATTGCTCCTAATGCACATAAAAAACATTCTAGCTCATTGATAATGATGATAATTTGTTTTGTCCAGTCTCAGCTGGCAGAGGAGATTGAGAAGCTGAGATCGGAGCTCGACCAATACAGACTGAGGGCAGGCTCCCTCACAGAACCCACGCTGTCTCGGTAGGCTGCTAGTTTGAATCCCTTTGTGTGGGGCCTGCTACATACCCATGCCGCCCTGTCATTTTTCTCACAGTGAAACATGTGCATGTGATGTAAAGCAGTGCTTCCCGACCCTGGTCCTCACGGCACACTGCCCTGCATGTTTTAGAAATTTCCCTGCTTTATTGCGCCTCATTCTGCTGATTGCAGTTCAGCAAACACCTGCTAATTGAAATCACCTGTGCTGAAGCAAGGAAACACCTAAAGCATGCAGGACAATGTGCCTGGAGGACCAGGGTTGGGAAACACTGAAACATGCTGTGGCTGAAAATCCAAATTCTGATGTCCTTGGTTTAGGCACGTATTAAAAAATAGTTATAAATATGTCGCTGCCGTAAACATGCAGAAGGAGGATTTTGTCAGTTTGTATAGGATGTGTTTATTGTAACGTGCAATAATAGGTTAAATCTGCAGTTAAAGTGTGAATATATAAAATTTTATATTATTTCTGTTTATTGGAAGCATCCGATTCACTCTGTTACACCACAGTTGGAAAAGTTGCTTTCACTGATTTTCTGATATTTCTACAGATATTTCTTTTATGCACCATGAACTTTAAATATTAAAACGCCGGTGTGTTTACATCAGCGATGCTAATCTAGGCCATAGACAATTTAAAGGCACAGACCATGAACATTCATTCTGCTTGAGGGAGGTTGTGATTGGTTTGCTGCCTGCTTAACTGAACATTTTCCCTCTCTCATCCTTCATTTTCCACCTCACTGCTCAGGCAGTTCTTTGTTTAGTGATTGGTCTAAAGACAGAAAGCAAGTTCAGATGTGATTCACTTTAAACACAAGTTGGTTTTGTTTTAGGGTAACAATGCAGAGAAGCTGATGCTTGATTTAACTGTGCATTTTAGGTCTCATCTTGACACATCAGCTGAGCTTCGTTTCTCGTTGGGATCTCTGGCGGAAACCCAGTCGGACCATTACCGCTCAGCCAAAGTCATCCGCCGGCCGAGAAGGGGGCGAGTAGGTCTACGGGAAACAAAGGTGAGGTGTATTCCCTGCAGTTCACCTGCAGCTGTTGGCTTTAGGTAAAAAAAAACCCGTTAAATTAAAATATACAGTACTCTGAGAGGAAGTGGTTCATGTAACGAGTCGAATAAAACTAACAACCAAGTCAAAAGAAAAGTTCAGCCTTGTACATAAACTGGGCTGGCAGGTGATCCAAAAAATATATTTCCATGGAAGAGCAACAGCCCCTTAACTCTGAGATAAAGTTTTACATAATCCCAAGAAAAAACTTTGATATTCTGTCATAAATTAGAAAGAAAAAAACAGAAAAACAAAGATTCTCTGGCATTCTGAAATCAGAAATTTCTTAGTAAAGTTTGGCTGTAAAGAGATTTTTCTGATAAAATTTGACATTGTTTTTCTTACAGATTTCTTACCTTAGTGTCTGAGAATATTTTAACATTAATAGTATACTTTTATGCCTTTATTAATTTTTTCGTGGAAGTTTAAGCTTGTCACCAATTGTCTTTTATCTACAACGGTCATAAAGACGCCTTTCTCATTTAATATCATTTAACTTCTTTGAAGGAAATAAACCTGAAGCTGTCAGTGGTGTGAATCATTTTAAGCTTAACTCACTCAACCTTTTCCCAAGAATATGCGTTTTTTTTGTTTAGAAATTTTGTTTCCATGTTCAGGCAAAATCGCTTGGCGAGCACGAATGGCGCTCTCAGCAGCTCGGAGTTCTGGGAGGGCACCACTTTGAGAGCGACACCGAGATGTCGGACATCGACGACGACGACAGGGAGACGTTGTTTAGCTCCATGGACCTTCTCTCCCCCAGCGGCCACTCCGATGCACAAACTCTGGCCATGATGCTCCAAGAGCAGCTGGATGCCATCAACAAGGAGATACGGTACCTCACACACACCACTATCCAAGCTTGGTTCAAGAATTATTTTTAAATTCTGCTCCATTATTTTCAGAGTAAGTTTCTATATTTCTTTATTCAAAGAATAGATCAGAATTTCAGCTTACTAGCAGATAAGCATTGCGTTCTAGTAATTAAAGCTTGCACACAAGGTCGTCTGAAGAACCCAATCATTTATTTTTCATTATTTATTTCAGATGATAGAGGTGTGCAAAACTGCATATTTTATCAATCCAATACCAAGTAAATACAGTGACAATATCTCCAATACTGATACTTATTTAGACAAGATTTTTGTCCACAAAATACTTTAATAACATATTAAAATCATAAACAGAAACAATATAAAACCTAAGCGAATGTGATTGTATTGTTTTTCCTAAATAAATGAAGTGCAAAAGAAATGATCACTTGATAGAAAATCTTGACAAAATCTTTTTGATGTGGAGTTACAGTTCAAAAATAACATTTCAAGAGATCAAAATCTGGACAAAATTGATTCTCTTTTGAATAGAAATATGTCAGAATAAACAAAAGAGCCGAGATATAAATAAAGCTTTAGGCAAATCCTGCAGTACGGAGAGCAAGAGAGAAAACCTGTGCCTACATCCACAGTTTGATTTCTTGTATAAAGAAAGAATCTGCTTCAATATTCAACTCTGCTTCAATATGCACTTGATAATAAAAAGTTTTTTTGTTTTTTAATTGCATTATACATTTTAAATCTGTATGTAACTAATTATCTTTTGTTCTATCCCTAAAAACAATACCAGAAATGTCATGTCTTCCTAACAACATTGTTTGGAAGTGATCTGCCTCTTGGCTCCTAGTGCTGTAATAAAAATGTGCTGATCTGTATTCATTGCCTGAAGCACAACTTCACTTTATTTCAAGGAGTGTCAATAAGCTTGTTGCTAATTTGCATTCACCCCAACAGAAACAGATCAACATTCCTTCTGCAGCCACTTCATTTTAGTCTGACTGAATGTAATGATCATGAATCCTCTGAGTTTTCCTCTTAGCTAATTACAGAATTAGATCCTGGATATACTTAAAATGGATTACCTTACGTTTAGCCCTTAATTAGTTCGCCTTCAGTCTGAAGGTATTCCGGGGCTTTTGTGCAGAAGATTTTTCGAAGCACACCCTGAAGACCAGAACATAACAGTAAATTCTGGAACAATCTCGCTCTCTTGCCGTTGAGCCCTCTAAATGTGCACAATTTACCACAACAGGGACTGTTGTTACCAACTAAAATCCTCATATGACTGCTTTAAGTTCTCTGCTACAAAACATTTACAGCACAATAAATGCGCTCCACCTCGTTCTTCGTTCAGGCTGATCCAGGAGGAGAAGGAGTCAACAGAGCTGCGAGCGGAGGAGATTGAGAACCGGGTGGCCAGCGTCAGCCTGGAAGGTCTTAACCTGGCTCGTATGCACCACCATGGAGCCTCCATCACTGCCTCAGCCACCGCCTCCTCCCTGGCCTCATCTTCCCCACCCAGCGGCCACTCCACCCCTAAACTGGACCCTAGAAGCCCGGCACGGGACATGGAGCGCATGGGAGTGATGACTCTGGTAAGATGCAAACTGTCGCTCCAAAACCCTTCCTATCACACGTATGCCTAGATATTACATTTTTATGTTTCATGTCTAAACTTGGTGTTTTGAAAGTCATTCAAAGCAACAAAAATGACCCAATTAACTCATAGCCAAGTATATTGACTAAAATGTGATTTTTAGCTGAGGTTTCCTGTGTCTTTATAGATATTCCTCATGAAATTACAGAAGATGTGAGTAAATCTAGTTGCTCTGACGCTCAGTGACTTTAAGAAAGTGTGTGAAGAAGTTTGGAGGACGTTTAAAAAGACTTTTGTGAGGCAAAGTAGCAGCTTGGAAGCAAAACGTTTGTCTTCTCCCAAAACTGAAGTTTAATTAGATGCTGCAGATAGTTCATGCAGTGATAATAGTATGTAGTTGATCTCACATCCCCCTCAAAACTGTAACTCCACTGATGAATGTGATTTAAACAAATACTCTGCATGTGGGAAACTGAGTTGGTGAAATCCTGATCCCTTTCTACTAAAATATTTGTCCCTCCATCAGCTGAGAGGGGCACATTTATATTCCAACAAAACCAGTAACTGTAGCAGTTACTTAAACCACTGCTGCTAAAAAGAGTCTCTCAGTACTAACGTAGTACTAAAGAATGTTGTTGATTGACCCACTCTGCATATAGGATGATTTAAAAATAAAAAAAGATGCAATTTTTTGAGTTTACAACTGGCCGGTCACATATCTGGAACAACCATGATGAAAATCAGACAATTTCAAACTGTTTTTTGTTTGCAGTTCCTTTAAGAAGAGACAATGACTTGTTCTGCACGAGTCTGCCTACTGACTGAAGGTTCTAACAGTCCAGATGAGACCAAAAGGAATAAATAGTTCTAAAAATAAGAATTTAATGCAAATCCACCACAGCTACACAAGGTTATGATGTGTAAATGCATTTCTTTTAAAGGCTTTGATGTTGTTGATCAAATGACTGTTTTGTCTGAATAGACGTTTGGCAACGGCTCATAGGTTTCTACTAGTGCATGATGTTTATATTCAGTGCCAACCTTTTTATATGCCGTTTACTGTTTCATCCTTGTTTTCGCACACGCATACCGACATGTCAATGTTACCATCTTTTTTTTATCTCCATTCTGCAGCCCAGTGATTTGAGGAAACACAGGAGAAAGGTACAGGCAGCAGCACATTTGATAAACTTATTTACACTCAGGTCTCGTAGTTCTCTTTAAAGATGGCTGTCATGGCACCATGGAGGAACTGTTGGCTTACTGGCAGTCAGGTATTCCTGATTCACGTTGCTCCCCTTTGTCCTCGTCCCTCAGATAGCAGCTGTGGAGGAGGATGGCCGAGAGGACAAGGCCACCATCAAATGCGAGACGTCGCCTCCTCCGACGCCGCGCACTGTACGAATGACGCACACACTGCCAGCCTCCTCGCACAACGATGCACGAGGGTACGTTTTCTGCTCAAATATTCATAAATAAGACTTGTAAACCTTTCTTTCTCACCAGCGTTGTCCATTTACATGTTTGCCCTCAGGATTGTGGCTTCTCTGGAGGCTGAAGCCAGTGCCCTAAGTAGCGTAGCCAGCAGCCAAGACTCCCTGCACAAACAGCCGAAGAAGAAAGGGATCAAATCCTCCATTGGACGCTTGTTTGGCAAAAAGGAAAAAGGCAGACTGGCACACCTAGCACACAGACAGGTCATGGTAGATCCACAAGGTCAGTGGTGCTTTCAGAATGATGGGTACAATTTAAAAAGTATTAAAGTTGTTTCAGACTTTATAGCCTAGAAGAAGAAGAAAATGGAAATAATATAAAAAAATGGCAAAGTAAAATATTTAATCGCCACAATTTTTGATGGTGCCAAGGTTTTTTTTTGGGTGCATACAGAACAGTTTGAACCTGTGTTTAGAAATTATGAAGTAGACAGAAGTAAATCACTATTTTAATTAATAAATATATGTACAAAGCTAGAAAATGAAATTGGTCCTTCTTTGTCACTTTACTGAATGGTCGTGATTGGGATTCTTTTTTGTTCATTTTACCCAAAGGTCTAAATAAACCCATGTTCTTTAAATGTCAACAACAAAATTAAATAAGCCACAACCGAATTGCATGGCAAACTTTTTAAATTATACTAACTGTACAGAAAATTGAAGTCAGCTTCTGTCTTTAACACGTTGCTTAGCGGGCTCCATGCGAGGCTAAAAAGAGTGATTAAAGCTATAAATCTTTTTTGTAGACGGTATCTGGAAATGGCGCAGGAAATGAGACAACATATCTTTGTTTGCCTATATAAAATCTTAATTTTTGTGCGACATTAAAAAAGACAACACAATTGGGCTCTTAGTGTTGCTTATGTTAACGTCTGCTAAAAATACAGCAGTATCAGAATATTTCATCATGTACACATCACAAAAAACGAAATAAATTACATGTGTTAGAAGGTCTGGTTTTATTATGGGATTCACATGAAGAAACTAGAGAGTAACAGTAGTTTGATAAATTTCTTGTTGCCGTTTATGTATTAAAATTTACTGTTTCTCCTTTTTTATTAGCCACAATGATGGACCTAGACGCGTCGGGCCAGGACATGGGGGTGGGCAAGTTGGGAACTCAGGCTGAGAAGGACCGCAGATTGAAAAAGAAGTAAGATCATGAGTTGCTTTGACCACCATTTTCATAAGAAATCTGTTAAAATGTGACCAACAATAGCACACACTCTCTTCTTAAAATACACTTCAAATTTGTTCTTTAAAACAACCGGCCTGTATTTCCAGCGTTTACCTGATCCTCCAGCACTCACTTCACTGTATGAAATAGTAAATCCGATGCTGAGAACAGAGTCAATAGGCAGCAGAAGCCGGATCAGTGTTCAGGAGCGGATATCAGTGTTGCTGTATTCAAACACAGAGTCAGACTATTGATCCAGCCTGAAAAGCCAATTAATCCCACAGAGGTGCTCTGTCAATTTGGAAGCTATAGGCGGCTTTCCCAACCCAGCACTCATAGATTACACTGCAGAGTGTACACAATATGCAGTATGTGTGTGATTGCGCGTGTGTGTGCGTGTGTGTGTGCATTTGCCATGCTCCGGTGCCAAATGATGAATGTCATTTGCTCGAAGTGCACATTGAGTTGTCATGACAAATAACTTTGCCTCCCATGTAGTTGGTCAATATAAAGTGGTTGTTGTATGACAAATGTGCTGTTTTCCTTCCACCGCACCGACTTCTCCATAGCGGCGTCCGGGACCCGGGCCTCGCCACCACCCTGCATCTTGGTGCCTCCTCCACACTGCATGCCATTATAAGCTGCCTGCACTTTTTTTCCATTTCAGCATCTTGATCGATCAAACTAAACGCTGTGATGTCATTGTGGACTAGTTGTGTATTTTTCCTTCAAAAAGTACCTGAATGTAACTGAGCATTTGAATGTAAGGCCATGGAAGTTGAGGTTGGGGGGGGTTCTTGTTGTTTCAAAGCATTTCTCATTCCCTCTGCTGCACGAGATCTGTAGAGGACGACATTTTCTTTCACTGGTCTACAGATGCTCCTGTTAAATGAATGTCCTCCATAGTGAGACGTGTTTGTGTGTTGGGGTGAGTGCGCGTGGGTGTGCATGTGTGTTTTTAAAGTCATTTTGTTAATTGCCTTTTATCTCATTAACATTTGTGTACTTTTGTCTCCCCGTCGCTCTTTCTCCCCCTCTTTCTCTCTGACCCTTCCTCCCCCTTTCATCATCCTCTGACTCTAACAAAGCGGGTAAGTTGTTGTGAGGATGTCTAACTGACCTCCTGGATATGACCATTGTTTGAGCCATTTTTGCGCTGTCTGCCATCTCTCCTGTCTGTCCAACCATGTCCTGAAAGAACCAGTGCCAAAGCTGACGTCTCTTATCTATCTACCCTTTCTTTGTGGCTGTTAAGGGAGCCATTGCTTTCTTTCTGTTTTCATTTACCATCTGAAGATGTTTCTTCCTCCCCTACCCCCCTTTCTACAGCTCAATGGCAGCTGCGCCTACTGCAGGAAAGAGGTTGTGCCGCCGCTAAAACTGGGGTTTAATTTTCACACCCAAACTCTCTTCTCTCCTTTTATGTGTCTCTCTCTTTTTCTGTGTGTGAAGTAACCAGCTACGGTATCTGGTTATGAGGGTGTTTTAGGGTTTTTTTTTTCTTTCAGTTTTTGATTTATCATAACTTTTTCCTGACTTCCCTCTCCCCAGCTATGTTCAGTGGATGTATTTCACCATGCATTAGACGCAGGCTGAACATAAAACATCAACTATCTCCCCCATTTGCTAAATAGATTAAGACGGTGAATGTACTTGGTTGTATTTGGATGAACACATTTCTTCTACCATCTGTAGGCTTTTTTTATAGTGCCTTGCAGAAGCATTTATGCAACTTGAACTTTTTTACATTTTTTTTAATTCTACAACCTCAAACTCAAATGCATATTATTCAGATTTAATATGATAGACGGAAAAATTACACACATTTAACATTTTTCTCAATAAAAAAAGCTTAAGATAGAAAATACTTTTTGTCATTTAGTTATATATTCAGAAGTGTTCAACTGTTAGTTGTGTCATTCTTTACATAGGTTGCATTTTAGTGAAAATCCTCCATATGTAGAACATTTTAAACAAAACCCCCCATTCTGTGGGGCCCTGGGTATCTGCAGGGGTTAAGGACCACAACTGCCCACAAATAGATGGAATCCAGAAATACTTGAAACTCTCTCTAAGAATGTTTATAACTGCAGACGTTAATACTTCAAACAACAAATATACCTTGCTATTTATTAATATGCACAGATGGAAATGCAAACTACCACACAAGGTAACATCCACAGTGTCCCTTATCTCTGCCAATCAGTGCCAAAGCAAATCAATGAGGCCCCTGGATTGGCAGATTGATATAATCAAGTATGAATTGGTAATTAATTACAAATATGTCTGACAAGTTATTTAAATACTAGTTCAGATGGCTTATTGGAACATTTACATTCCACACTGCAATTAAATGCGATTAAATTTTGTTCATTTTTCTTGGAATCAGTTAATTAAAATGAACATGTTGAAGTAGCAGCTCTAGTATAAATACAGCTGGCCTCAGATGTTTGCTGGTAGACAGACCAGACAACGTGGAGCAGAGGTTTAAAGCAGGAACGTCTCAGAGAGCGCTGCGGCGAAAATGGAAAACGTCCATCTATATCCACTTAAATGCAAATGCATGCCGCACCTTTTAGATTTTTATGTGTATTAAAGAAGAGGTTATAATTAGATTGTAATTATTATGCACTACTTTGTGTTAGTCTATCACATTTTGAAGTTTGTAGCTTAAAAATGACAAAATGTGAAAAAGTTTAAGGGGTGTAAATACATTTGCAAGCCCTCTGTATGTTGTCATAACGCACCTTTTCACTGTACTAAGGCCTTTAATGCTTTGGTGCTACATATATCATGTTTATTTGTTTGCCCACTCCTTCAATTTGTCAATCCCTTTGACAACACACCTAAGGAATGGGTTGTTGAGTTTTTTGTTATGAAATGTGTTCACAAACCAGAATAATGATTTATTTCTGTGTGTAGGTATGAGGATGTGTTTGTAAGGCGCTTTTGGCTGTTAAACAACCCCCCATCTCTGTGTGGGAGGATTCAGTACAATACAAATAGTCGTGTGCTTGACAAACTAAAGGGATCTATTCACTGCCTCTAGTCAATAAGGTGCAATTTACATCACGCTGACTAAGTCGGCTCCAAGTGAGGCAAAGCGAAACCTTACTCAGCTCTCTCAGGATGCACTTCACCACCTGCTAAACAAAACCATGGAGCGCAGCCCAGAAAATCAGAGCAAAAGTTGCACATAAAATACCCTACTGCATAATTCAAACACTGCATCAAAAATATCTTTGTACGAGTACAAAAACAAAAAATCAGTATCAGCAGAATAAAGTGTGAGTGGTTGAACTGGGAGTTTGGAAATCCTGCTTAGATTTGTGGTGCGTTATCCACTGAGCAGTGAAGTGTCATCCAGGATGTTTGGTTTGATGCTCGGCATGCACCGTTAGCCTCTTTTCAAGAAAACACTCATCTAAATGGGTTATGGTATCTTAATATATGATGTCTTGTAATTATCCCTTTTTTACTTTTTCATATTTTTCATGTTACAACAACAAACATTAGTGTATTTTATGGGTGGATTTTGTACAATCAGCACATAGTGTTGCATAATTATGAAGTGAAAGGATTACTCCTTCAGCTTTTTGTAAGATGTTCAAAGCTAGGGACTTTATGACTTCATGTACCATCTACCCATCACGTAAAATCTCAATAAAATACATTGAAGTTTGAAATTGTAACATGTCAAAAACATGAAGAGTTCAATGTGTAGGAAATGCTACTGAGCAGTAGAATTTTAATGCCTGTGTGTAAAGGTGTGTATCTCTGAGAGTGCGGCTAGATTCATGTGCCTTCTCCACTCTGGAAGCACAGAGATAAATGATAAAGCGTTGCCCTTTTCAGCATGCTTGGTGTACAGGCTGGACTCGGAGATAAAACGAGCGGGAGCGCTAACCTCTCATGCACTGCACACACAGAGGAAGGAAAAACTCCATGCACACAAGATAGAACAGCACAAGCACAGCAGTGTTACTGCAGAGATTTGGGTAAAGTGTGTGAGGATGCAAGCGTATTTAATAAGACGTGTCAGACTGCTCGGCTGTATGTTCGAGACGTACAAGTTCACATGTTCACTCGAGGTCTCCTCTGCCCTCAGGCACGAGCTTTTGGAGGAGGCAAGGAGGAAAGGATTACCGTTTGCGCAGTGGGACGGCCCCACAGTTGTAGCCTGGCTGGAGGTAAACGCCGTTTTCTGTTACAGATAGAATCAAACCTGAACCTCTTCAACACCTTACAGCTCTATTTACTGTGAGGCAGCTTCAAGGACTATGTTCAAGGTCCCAGGGGTAAATGGGTAAAAACATTACGGTAGAAATTTCCTCCAGGAAAGACCTTGGTATGGAGAAAATGTATATTTTTTTGAATCAAGTATCAAAGTTGAGTTAACAGTTGTGAGTTGACAGATTTTAAGTCTGAAGGAAATGAGGGCCACAAGTGTATTTTTCTGTCTAAGCCTCTTTTAATTTACAGCCTTTTTGATTGCTTTATTTCAACAAACTCATGGTCCACATAGACTTAAAAAAGAACAAAGACATGATGCACAATAACACATAAAAAATAAAATCTTAGAAAAGACTTTCATACCAATGTTTCCACAAAGCCGACTGGTATCACAGCGCACTTTCAGGCTTTTTTTTTGTTTTGAAAAGGTGTTTTCAACTTATCTGTGCAAAAAAATAGAAAAACCAACAACTTATTGACAACTTCTAGCTGTTGAAATTCCAACTTCTATATTTTTCTGTTCAAAACAGTCCCTATAGAAAGAGTGCGACTCTTGCACTGAGTGGGTGTGATTTGCTTCAAATAATTTGATATTAATATGAAACTGTGATTTTAATATATTAGTTTAATTCATGGCATTCCTTAAAATAGAAATAACCGTGGTACAGTGCAAAGATGCAGCCCGGTGAAGCCATTTTCACTCCTCCCATCATTCTGTTCCACATAAGGATAGAGTCAAATGGGATTATGGAGGCTGGCAGTTATATTTGTGAGCTGCTGATGGTCAACATTTATTGCAAGCATTACACATTTTTACTGGGACAGTTGTAATGCAGGATAACATGGTCTAAATCTCACCACTCAGTTATTGTTATGATAAGATGGAAAAGCAGTGGTCTGAAGCAGCATGTTGATATTTAAAGGACAGGTTTCAGCAGGAATTAATAGAAATAAAAATATGTGAAAGACATGATAATCATAGAGTATGAAGTGCTGGAAAAGAGACAATATTCAGAGTCATCTCTGCTAAAATTTAAACAGTAGTAATATATTGACTAATATGTTTGAGCAGCTCATATCTATATGAGCATGGTAAATGGGGTTAATTTATCACTTAGCATAGTGATGGTCAGTACTTGCCTCATCACCCTCCCTGTTTTCCCTGCAGTTGTGGTTGGGAATGCCAGCCTGGTACGTGGCGGCGTGCCGTGCCAACGTGAAGAGCGGCGCCATCATGTCCGCGCTTTCCGACACCGAGATCCAGAGGGAGATTGGAATCAGCAACCCGCTGCACAGGCTCAAACTTCGTCTGGCCATCCAGGAGATGGTCTCCCTCACCAGCCCCTCGGCCCCGCCCACCACCAGAACCGTGAGTCACGGTCACAAACATTTGTGGACAGTTGCATCTGGCTTGAAGGAAGAAATAATTCATAATTTCTGGAAAATAATTTAAGATTTCTTTGAAAAAAAAAAAAAAAAGTCAAACAGTAGCTACTGGGTTATTTTTTTATAATCTGTTTGTATTTTTTTGTGAGCTTTATCACTTTTATTGCACGTTTTAAAATCTAAGTATGTTGTAAGCCTTTCAAAGTTACAGGAAGTTTTAGAAAAAGTTACAGTTTCTACCTCCAAAGCTGTTCTGATTAATGTCTGGATTTAAACGTTGGTGAAATTCAGACATGTTGCTTTTGTAGCTCCCTTTAGTGGGTTAATACGCTTCCAACATTTCCACAGCCAGCATATCTCACAACAGACTGAGGTTTAAAGCTCAGAAAAATAAAACAGAGCACTTTGACTGTAATATGTCAGTGTTCCAGTTATCTGCTGAAAGTCTTGCTCTCTCTCACTCTCTAGCAGCCTGAATGAGCTACAGACAACTCTAAACATGTCATAGAAGATGGTTACCATTTAGTTTTTTGCTTGTTTTACTTTCCAAATGGGCAGGCATCAGTTTGAACCCATCAAGCAGAAAATGATGTCACCGTATGATTTTTCTGTGCGTCTCTAATACTAACAGGGTCCCTTTGAAAGCTTCACATACACAAAATCTAAAAGGACGTGTATTATTTAAGTTAGCAATTTTGCATGCAACCTCCATAACTAAAATGCTTGATCGCGTTTTGACTCTTCCCTCCTCCCCAATTGTGTAATAACAATGATTGTACTCATCCCCCACGTTCCTCTTTCCTTTCCCATCTTTTTGCCCATTTTGCTCCAGATTTTCAAAAATTTTACTACACATCCCCAATTTGAAACTATTCATTTGTGACGTTTTGGATTCTACTTTATAGGTCATTTCCGAACAAAAATGAAAGTGAACGATCTGGGTCAGACTGAAACAGGTGTCTCAGACTGAACACACTTGTCAGATTGCACTAAAAACAGCACAGTTCCACTGGTAGATTCAGCAAAATCTCATGAACAGCTTATTTTCAGAGAAGCACTTGTTTCTGTTGGGCTCCTACTGAATGCAGTTACAGATTGTCTTACTGAGGAAGTGGATGGTGAGGGATGAGTAACATGGCATATTTGTCTTTTCATGTAATAACGTTTCTTTTGCATGGCATTGTCTTTATTTACATTACTTGATTGTATGCCAGCATTGAGATGTTCTGTGCTGTACTGTGTTTTTCTTTGTTTTGTTTTTGTCCTCTTTATATTTTCTTTGACCCCTGGTGGGTTTCATCATCTGACCATGATGCTATAACGCTATTGGCTTACAGTGGTGCTGCTCTTCTTCTTTAACACTGCTTGCCCCTCCTACTGGACCTCTGCTACCACTCTGTCTCTTGGGCTTCGCCCGTTGTAGCCGTCAGGCAACGTATGGGTGACCCATGAGGAGATGGAGACCCTGGCAGCTCCTTCCAAAACGGTCAGTCCCTGTGCGTCCTGTGTCAGCCATTCCTTCCTGCATCAGTGTGTTACAGTTAACATCTCAGCGTAGATTAAAGGCTGCCGTTGATGGTGATTGACAGTTAAAATCTCTCCCAAACTCTTTTTATTAATAATTTCCTCGGAAATTTGAACAATATTTTTGCCATAAATATACTGAGTTCATTTTCAAGAATAGGCAATATATACTTGGTAATATAGCAGGCAGTTTCCCTTATGTAAAAAAAAACACAAGACTGCAAAACTAATTTATTTAAATTGTGTTTCCAACCCTAAATGATCATCTTCTATCCGGTTTTTGATTAATATTAAGAACAGATGAATACAAATGGAGTGTCAGTCATGAAACTATGTTCAGCAGATGGACAGTATGCAGATGCATCATCCTTCGTCATTTGAATGTCGATATTTCAGCTAATAGCTCTGTGTGAATGAGCCTGTTGGCAGTAAAAACGCAGCTCGAGTCAAACTGTGACTGATCTTCTTATGCCTTACATCAAAGTTAAGTGGCCTAACTAACTAATATTCCTTTAATATTGGATATTGTCTATTTGATCTGCCAAAACTTGACTGTACAATTGTTCGTATTTTACTTCTTCAGAGTTGTGATGTAAGGTAATGGCAAGATGAGCTTAAAAGGAGAATCTGGACACATTCATAATCCTGCCGTTGGAAAGGCAGATTTTTAGGGAAAGAACTGGTCCAACCTGTTTGACTTTGCCTGTTGTCTGAGCATAAAGCAAATACAGAATTTCTTTTTATTCTCTCCTGAAAATTTCCTAATTAGTTTTTTCCTTTTTTTGTATTGTTGTCAGAAGTCAGATTCTGAAGAGGGGAGCTGGGCGCAGGTGAGGCCAAAAGCTTTTCATCCGGTGTCTAAAAGTCATTCAACACAACTGCAGAGAGCTACATCTTTTATTTGCACTTTTATGGTTTCGTCTCAGACCCTGGCTTATGGGGACATGAACCACGAGTGGATAGGAAACGAGTGGCTGCCCAGTCTCGGACTACCTCAGTACCGCAGCTACTTCATGGAGTGCCTGGTGGACGCCCGCATGTTGGACCACCTCACCAAGAAGGACCTGAGGGTGCACCTCAAGATGGTGGACAGCTTCCACAGGTACTTCACTTACAATTTGCCACGGATTTTAGCAACACCAACATTGAATAGAATTTCCTTAATGAATCTTACTTTGCTTATGTTATCAGTTGTATGGTTTCTTACAAAGGATTTCAGCCCCTTTTTTCACATTTTGCACTGACTGTCAATTTTTTTATTGAGTTCAGGGGGATTAAATACATGTCAGTTTGTTAAGCTAAACATTGCCTTGGGTTGTCTATATCAAAAATTGTGGTTTTGATGTGAAAAAGGTTATAAACGTTTTTAGCAAAAAGTACAACAACTTTCAGTATGTGTGTTTCTTCTGAAATTAGAACAAGTTTACAGTATGGAATCATGTGTCTGAAGAAGCTCAACTATGACAGGAAGGAGCTGGAGAGACGCAGGGAACACAGTCAGCATGAAATAAGAGGCAAGAATAATCTTCAAACCATTTCTGTCATGATGTTGAATATTTTTTATTAAGATTAATGTTTGCTTCTGCAGATGTACTGGTGTGGAGTAACGAGCGGGTCATCCGCTGGGTGCAGAGTATAGGCCTGCGGGACTATGCTAACATCCTGCTGGAGAGCGGCGTGCATGGAGCTCTGGTTGCCCTTGACGACAACTTTGACTACAGCAGCCTGGCCCTGCTTCTCCAGATCCCCACCCAAAACACTCAGGTACCGCAGACGATTTTATCCACCTACCTAGAGAGAGAATGTTAATTACATTGAATATCTACCAATAAATAAGGAAAAGAATTGATTTTTAAAGCTCTAGATTTGTGTCACTATGAACCGTTATCTTTGTCGGCACATTGAAACTTAAAGCACACAAGTGCTGCCGTTGGCCTTCGGAGGCTGGCGGATCAAAATCAGAACATGCCGATCTGCCAACTGTCATTCTGGCACTTTGCCCTGTCAATTTTCACTCC
Source organism: Girardinus metallicus (assembly GCA_903067095.1). Lineage (NCBI taxonomy): Eukaryota > Metazoa > Chordata > Actinopteri > Cyprinodontiformes > Poeciliidae > Girardinus > Girardinus metallicus. Next base: position 32,896 of record CAEGAE010077027.1, read on the forward strand.
CCTCGTCTAAATGGGCAATTTTTACATGTGGCATGGCTATCGTAACGAGTCAGCTGCCTCTGTTGCCACGCTGCTGAAAATAGCTGGACTTGTGAAAATTGGCACGTGATGTAATTTCTTTTTTTTTACTCATTTTCTTTCAGGCACGTCAGATTTTGGAGCGGGAGTACAATAATCTGCTGGCTCTGGGCACTGACAGGAGACTGGATGAGGTGAGCTGGACGTGTCGCCCACAAACAGAAACATAAAGCAGTGCAAAGCTATTCACACAACTGTTCACTTTACAACCACAAACAAGTGTATTTTGCGTGGCAGACCAGCACAAAGTCAGTTCTAATTCTGAGAAGAAAAAACAAGTTACAAGCAGCTTCCAATACTGCTTGTCTGTTAATGAGCTTTTTAGGATTATAACATGTTGTGCTGTGTTTTTTAGCTGCTGAAACCTGTTAAACACCGTTTGATTAATAAGTAGCAGATGTGCTGGTTTCCTTGTTTTGCAGGCGTTGCAGAGGTCAGGTTGACATTTAGAGTAACATTAGCGCCCTCCAGTGTTTCACAAAAGTAATCACTGAACTTTTTAATATAATATTTCAATGTGTTTTGTTGGGATTTTAAGTGATGGTCCAAATTAATCCATACTTGGGAAGTGAAAGCAAAAACAACAAGGGATGAAGCTAATAATAAGTTTATTAGCTCTTCACTTTTGCTTAGATCTATAAAAGATATTTGGAGTTCTTATATTTTAGATTAGTTTCTAAATAATCAAAAATTTCACATAAACTTCAGATCACAAAGAAAACTGTATATTCTAAGAACATGTTTTTACTTTTTCTGTTGATCAGTGTGACGACAAAGACTTCCGGGGTCCCTCCTGGCGGAGACAGTTTCCTCCGCGGGACGTCCACGGCATCAGTATGATGCCTGGGTCAGCAGAAACGCTTCCAGCTGGGTTCCGTCTCACTGCGACGTCCGGTCATTCCAGAAGACTGCCCCCTGACGGTAAGACTCATCAATTTTCTTCTGTCAGCTTGACTTAGTCCATAGAATGCTGTGAATCTGGATATCTGAGTGAAGCAGCTGAGTTTAAAAAGAGCAGCTTTATCACAGCAGCACACCTGAGGAGGAGTTTGAGTTGCTGCTTCGTCAGGAGCGTTCTGACTGTCTCTTGTTCTCTCCGACGGCTGCTCTGCAGTACTCTTTGAGGTGCTGGATGACAGTCCTGACGACATGTATTTGGACTGGTTTCAAGGTCAGCTATGTCCCCAAAGTTCTGGGCTTGTCAGCCCCACGTCCGTACTAATTCTACACGATCCTTCATATTCACCCAACTTCTGCCAACCACTGTCCTGCTGTTTCTCTCCTTAAAATAGTGATTTTCTTCTACTTAACCTTTAAGTGCAACTCTTAGGATTCAGGCTGTATAGAGTGTTTTACAGAGGTTTAAAACTTTCACCAAGTTATGTTTAACTGGAGGGTTTCTAATATAACTGTCATTCTTCATGGTAAGAAGACATTGGCTAAAATGGGTCAGTCCAGGCCTGCTGCAGCTTGAGCAATCTACAGAAATGTTTCAGATTTCTCTTTTCCAATCTGGACAGGTTTAAAGAACAGAAAAAGAAAATATTTTTGCTTTGGCCAACCCTGATTTCCAGTAGAGCTGTTTGTGTGAAATGAACTTTACAAAACTGAAACAAGCTCCAAGTGAAGAAATTGTGAGATTTCTTTTGTCTAAACTCATACATTTAAACACAAATTTATGAGCTTATCAATCTAATATGATTTGACATTCACTTGTTTAATCAAATGTGATATTTAACATTGTTTCAGTGATCAAAGTTTGAAGGTTAATGTTTTAAAAACAGCCCCAGCGCAGTAGATAGTATATGGTAACTCTTTTTTAAATGGTTCTGATTTGTCCAGAAATTATTTAAATTTACTCCAGCCATTCACGTCCCACTAAAACATTGCTTACTGGTGCCCAGTTTGAATTTCTGCATGAATTGCTTAAAAACAGCCTTGTTAAGTAGTTTGTTTATAGTAGCGGGTCCAGTACTGTCCTTTAAGAGCATACAGATTGCATTAGAAGCAGTCCCTTTAATGGCCTTCTCTTCTACTTGACTAGGAATAGATCCATTTCTGGCCAGTGTCCTCTGTTTGTTCCCTCTGACACTGAAACAGCTTTCCTGTCTTCCTTCATCTCTAATCTCCGTGCTTGCTGGTCTGTGACGCTCACGAAATACTAAAAACGACTCATTTGTGGTTTCCACTCAAAACAAAACCTTCCCTGGTGTGATTCATGGCTTTCAGGTTGACTGGAAATAAAAATGTTGCTTGTCTATTAAGAGTGTGAGATCTGAAGTAGCACATTTGTGTGTGTCTCACTGTGTCCACCTGCAGTCGGACCGTCTGCGGTGCAGCGGCTGGACAGCTCAACGGTGAGAACCTACTCCTGCTGAGAGGAGGAAGCGGGGGACCTTAAACTGTACGCTGTATGTAACACAACACAGTGTCTCGCTCAGTTAAATACACAGGTTTTACTGGTAGCTCTTAAAAAAAATGTTTCCATAAGGATATTTCATTAGCTTGGCAAATAGAGGACATGTTTCTGCCAGGTAACAGCAGGTAGAGAAACAAACCTGTAGCAGATCCTTTAATGTCTGTCCAGAAAGGATTATTTATAGACCCACCCTTGCAAACACATTCCTGACAGATCAACTTTGAACGATAATAATTTGAATAATTCTTCCAAAAGTGAAACCCAGACCTGATGCATATTTCTAGGATTCTGTCACTTGAGGTTTTAGGACCTTGACTTCTATGGACAAAGATTTGAGGTGCATCTGGATCCTCCACTGCAGCGCTGTGAAAGTTAATGCGTTATTGTGCCAGGGCTTCCCTGTGTAGAAGGAATACAGAGTTCAGTGAGTGCATTGGGTTTAAATCCAGTTCCTCATGTTGAACTGCTGCCAGTGTTCTAATTAAGGTGATGCAAGCACTTGCAATTACACGCAGAAGATAGTTCAAGGTTGATGTTAAGGCAAAAACTCTTAATAAACATTGCATATTGATGAATTTTAGTTTTCAAAAGGTTGTTGCTTTTTACAATTAACTGTATTTAAAGATGTTCCAGTAATATTCTGCATTGCATCATAAGCTTTTCTGCCTAAGCAAGTGGCAAGAAAAACTCGCTCCCTGCCTATAAAGCCAACCCATTTGAAAATTAAACCAGCATTGTAGAACCATCAAGTTATCTAAAATGGAGCACTACTTAGCCGAGAAAGTCCCATGGGAATCGGTAGCAGCTCAACTTAAAACCTCTTTGCTTAAGTGCTAGGCTAATGGTAGCATGTTGACTTTCTGCTCTGGGGACAGACATGGAGCTGCCGCTTGACTTAAACGTCATAAAAGTTCAAAACACTTAAAGGCCGAATTACCTCTTTAGCTTTTCAGCAAGTTCTTTATCCGTTCATTTTCAAAACATTCGAAGAGTCGTGCAGCCAAACTGATTTTTAAAAACTGACCATGCAAACTTCTGACAAAAATCACTGACAGTGCACCACTAACAAATACAGAATTAAAATAGCTGCTGCTTACAACCCAGTAGCAGTTCTTTATCTGCAAATGAGCCTGTTCTAGGAACCGACTTCTGCTCAGAATGCATCCTCCTCATACCTGCTTTGTCCTGTCAATGTGTAAACAGCTGAAGGGATTTAAAGGAATTCAGAGCAGCTAGTGTTGCGTCACAGGATATTCCAACTGAAATGAAGCAAAGTTGGGTTCATGCGGGTCCTGAAGGTATTTCTTTGCTTACTGTTCGACGTGTTCAGATATGATCTGACACCTCTAACCTTTCCTTTCCAGCTACAGTTCTGAACCAGCAGGCCGATCTGCCGAGAAACAATCCGATGACACGCACTGCCAAGAAGCCCTGCTCTCCTCTCTGACCCCGTCCTCCATGACTTGTAACGCGGGCGCCCAACGCCGGTGCTAAACTGTCCTGCAGGATGCCTCGTTGTCACCATTTCTACCTTTTACATGTAAAGTAACTTGTCAGAGCATAATGTACTGTGTATTTCTTCTACAGGAGATGTGTAGGTGATCTGTAAATTCTTATAAATATGCCATTTTTATTATATACACACAAAACATCTATGTATAAAAAAAAAAGATATTAAGGGTTTGTGCAAAAAAAAAAAAAAATGTCCCTGCCACCTCATTTAGTGGACCATAGATGAATATATGCTGCTCTTTAAACTCTCCATTAGACCCTTGTTCCTCTAGATCATTTTGTACATATGGTTTTATTTTTTCATTGTGCTAATGAAAATTTACGATGAACCTGTGCTGGAACATAGAAGGGAAGAAACTCGATGTTGTGCCACGCTGCCCTCTAGTGGTGAGCTACTCTAACAACATGGGATGGAGCTTTTCGGGACGATTTGTCGGCACACTGGAACAACAGAAGCACCTTCATACATCCGCATCAACTCAGACTACTTAGAAGCCAAGGACAAAACAAGACGCTCTCTGAAGGTGCACAACTTCCACTCGGAGAGCATAAAAGCATCCCAGACGTCACTTGTTACTGTATGTTTCGTCAGGCAGCACATCAACACACTTACAGCCGAGCTGGCCTTTCTACCCCGCCCCTCCTGTTAACAGAACAGATGAAATAACTGAAAGACAGACTGCTTTAGCTCATAGTGTGTGTAGAGTGTTTATGACCATGTTGAAGTGAGGTGACTTAACGATTAAAAGAAAAAAACCTGTTGCTTGCTGTGACTTCCATCTGGGTGTAAATGTTCTTCGTTTCAGTCAGTTGTCAGGGTAACCTAGTGTACAGCCCTGTTTGTCTTTGCGTTATTTCGGACGGACAGCAAACGTCTTTTTTTTTTTTTTTCCACATTTGCACGAATGAGGATTCATTTTGTTTCTAATTTTTCTTTTTTAATTTATTACTTCTTGTACTTTGGTCAAAACTAAGTGGTGAGAAAACAAGTTTTCATTGTCAATAAAAAAAAAAAACAGTTAGTGAGCTGTTTGCATTAGTTTTCATTAAAAATATTTATACATTTACAAAGTTTAGTGCAGTATGGTTTTACATACAAACATGAAGCTGCATTGGTTCAAAAAGTCACTGACTTAAGATTAAAATACAGTTACTTAAAGAATCCCACCTAATATAACTAATGGGTGTTTTTGCATACTAGGAAATATTAGACTGACTTTTGTTTTGCTCAGTGACATTCGACATGTCTGACATGTAGTAAAGCTCACTGGTTCCTTATGTTAACTATTTTAAAACTGTGTTTAATAACACAATATGAGTACATCCAATTAAATCTAGACCAAATGTTGATCCTGGAAAAGTGTGTATAATTGTTTGAAATATTTTTGGGTTTAGGTTTAGATTTAGTCTCATTGCAGAGGTTTGTTGTGTCCATGAAATTTATCTGATTTACAACTAAAACGTTTCAAATATCCACTAATGAACCTGTGAGGGATAAACAGGATGAATGTTCAAGTATTGCTAAAAGAACTAAAAGCCTAAAAACACAAACTTAAGTATATTAAGGCTCATCAGTCATATTAGTTGGGGTTCTTAGTGAAATAATTTCTCTCAAATATTCTGATTGCTTTAACTACACCATGCATGCAGAGTAACGTGGTTTTCAAGCCTCCCATGTGTTCAATCCGCATGTCGTTTCCAGACCTTTTCTACTTGCCTCTCAATGTCTTTAAACACATCTGGGTCCTCAATGGTTGGCGTAATCTGTGAAGAGAAATATTTAAAAAGTTCAAATCTAAAACAGCATTCAGTAAAACTGCTATTTATGAATATATTTACAGAAGGTTCCGTATGACAAAACATTTTTCCCCCAAGCTGAGGAAAAAAGTTCCTCCTAATATTGGATAAATTTATGATTATTATAAAGTGCTGAGGTCATCACAGCCCACCTTGTAGGGTTTGCCGTTGACCAGGTTGGCCAGAGAAGAGCGGGGGATTTTTCCGGAACGCGTCTTCGGTAACCCGTGGACGAAGAGCACATTCCTGAAGGCGGCTACAGGTCCAATGGTGTCTCTCACCAGCGTCACCACCTCCTTTGTGATTTCTTCCTTAGTTTTCTGCACATCTGACACACAAAACATGATGCAGAAATCTGAAAAATGTGTCAAGATTTGTATTCAGCCTCCTTGAACCAAAAAGATGCATTGAAGTTTATGTTTGTAATATGATAATAAGCAAAGACATAGTTTTGTAAGGCATTTCGTTGCTCTTACCTTTTTTAAGTACACACAACGCCAAAGGAACATGGCCCTTCAGAGAGTCCTCCAGGCCCACCACAGCGCAGTCCCCCACTGCAGAGTGCAGCAGCACCGACTGGAACACAAACGCGTCCTTGTAACTGGGGGAAAATAATTAAATTAAAGCATATTCATCAGAATCCTCTCTGCAATGGTTCTCCCACTTCCTCCAATGCTCCAGCAGACAGCCTGTGACCCGCCACGTTGATGACGTCATCAGACCGGGACATGATGTAAAGGAAACCCTCCTCATCCAAAAAGCCGGCGTCCATGGTGTCATAGTAACCCTGGAAAGGAAGGATTACGCAAGAGGAAACCTAATCACATTATATTTTAGATCAAAAAGTAGCAAAGTTTCACTGAAACGTCTCGCATTCCCTAAATGCTGCAAATAGATCAGGTAATTCTGCAATATCAAGTTTAAACACCAGAGGTCTACGTTTCTCTACTAAAAAAAAATGTTTCTCTGAAAAGCAAAACTGACCACAGCATAAAGAACATTAAAATGTGAGGATACATATTAAATACTTTGTTTTAGAAGCAACAAGCTACGTACTGGAAACTTGGAGAAGTAGAGCTCCTTGAAGAGACGGTGGTTTTGCCACAGGGACAGTGCAGCTCCAGGTGGTAGAGGCAGTCTGAGGGAATTAGATTATCTATTAAAAATTGAAAATATTTAGAAGAAGTTTGAGATCAATTCCAATACCAAGACTTGCGGCATTTTTAATTAAGTGCAGCCAAGCTCTGCTAGACCTTACCTGACCCAGTAACAGGCACCCAAACAAACAAAAGGCGCAGAAAGGAAAGGTCAGGAAGTCATTATTTACCAAGAGACCAGTAATCCCTCCTCTTAGCCAGTTTCCTGCATGTCCTGAACCTTAAATCCAACTGAGCAGAGGTAGCGTTAACGCCAGAGAAGAATTTCTGGAGTTAACTTTATGTTCTCGTTCTTATTTCAAATCAAAGGTATTTGGAAGCCCAGTTGTACATAAACTAAATTGGGATAAACATCCCAAAGCAGCTGTATATGAACAAAGTGAAAACTAATCAATTTTGGAACAGGAGGCATTTAGAATACACTTCTTGTTTCTTTCTAATAGAAGACAAAGAGCTGTAACACACTCAAATGTGTGTGTTCACACTCAGTTTTTGCAAAGCTGCAGATCCAGTTTGAGAATGAAACAGAAGAAACGTCCGGATTTTCTCCTAAGACCAGCAGGAACAATAACACAGCTGTTCCCGTCTGTCTTAGGAGCTCACACTCAGTCACTCCATGCACCGCATTTTGGAAATCCCCCTTCAGCAGCACTCGGTCATTACGGGCGTTTTTAAAAACGGCAGGGGAGTGGAGTGGAGGGTGATAACGGATAGAGAGCAGGCTGGCACTGGGAGCGGCACAAAAAAGCTTGGCTACGTTCAGTGAAGTCCACTTAGCAACCGTTTCATAAAAACATTTCCATTAGCAGCACTTTGCTACCAGAAAACACCAGAATTTGGAGTCTGACAAATGCTGCCCGTCTGAGTTCATAAGTGTAAAATACTCCTGTGTGAACCTGTTGTATACTGAATGTGTGTAAGATTAAAACACAAAATGAGCAGCTCACAGGTCAGCTTGGCTTACCTGACCACAATATTTCCCAGAGTTCTTGGCTTCAACTCCTGCATATCATCAGTAATCACAGTGACTAAAATACAGGAAACAGGAAGGCTGTATGAACACTGACAAACTGAACATGTTGAAGATAAAAATAAAAAAATGATTACAAGTTATCATCAAGATAGTGGCTACAGGTTCCAACACGTCTAAAGCCAAAACCTCAAACTAAAGCTTCCAGAGCTCCCAATCCTTTTGAAACCTTTGCTCTTATTTATCTACAAGTTAGTGAGAGTGTGTAAATTAAAAATAATAATAATAATAATAGTAATAATGATAATGGCAGAAATTTCAACAATAATCAGGTTTAAAATCTGAAACAGACTGTGTGGATGGATGGATGGATGTGCAGATAAAAGGTGACAAAGGATGAAAAGATGGAAGGATAAATAGATGGACTGATTCACAGACAAAGACTGATGGACGGATGGACGGGGTCAGATACAGAGTGACTGAGGAACGTACAGAAAAAGGGATGGATGGATGGTTGGATGAGCAAAGAGACTAACAGATGGATGCTGTACTACAACGACGGATACGGAAAAGAGCAGATGGAGGGATCAAAGGATGATTCATGGATGGACGGATGGCAGATGGAGAGAAAGAAGGATGATAGATGTACAGAAAAGGATGAAGAGAAGGAGAGAAAGAAAAACAGATTCAAGGACTGATGGACAGACAAAGGGACAAATAAAAAAATGAATAAACTGATATCCATTTAAATAGATGGACAGAATTAAAGTGATGAATTGACAATAGTTGGAAGAACATTGGGCTGTATAGACTGAGCATGGATCTGTAAGAAGTTCTGCAAGTTCACTCTCAGTGTTTCTCTCACCATTATAACCTGGAACTGGTTTTCCAGCCTGGCCTGCAGGTGGCGTGAGCGAGTTACCCAGGCCGATACAGGAGGACGTGATGGCTGAGCCAGTTTCTAAAGACAAACAAAAATAAATAAAACGGTGTTTAATGAAGAATCAGAACTTACGCATAAACTGGAGATCAAACGCTTTCAATTTGAATTCCAAAACACGGCTTATTAGTTTCAATAGAAGGAAAATGTGTTGTGTTGCTTCTGTGAGCAGCGTTAACCCACATAACAGAACTAAGACAGCTCCTGTGGGCTCTCCCCGGCTCCGCCACAGAACTGTGCTCCAGTTACAGCAGAGAGTCGGCTGGCGGGCCTGCGCGCCCACCCAGCAGAGGAATAACAGAATCAATCCAGCTCAGCATGGGAGATTACATCAGACACAGCAGCTGAGTGCGCCAGCATCAGCATCTGTCTTTAGTGTTAAATGCAAAACCCCAGATCTGTGAAGACACATTCCTTCCTTCCTTCCTTTCAATGTCTCTGCATAAAGTTTACAGCATAAACATTTGTAAGCGGCTGCTTCAGTAAATCCGTCTGCTACAGAAAGCATATGTGGTGTAAATTCAGTGCTACAATTTATTAATGACTTTATAAAGCTTATGTAACAGCAAATAATCCTTCTGCATTATGTATTCCACTAGAATAAATATAAAGCAGTCATGCTGGTTTGTTCTCAGGAAGGGCAAAAGCTAATGGGAAAACATTTTAAGCCGCAAGATCACCATGCAAAGGTCATTTCAGTCAATAGCACAATAATGCATAAAATATGAGCCACAAACCTACAATTAAATACTGAAGCATCAGCAATAAAAGGATTATAACATGTTGTGAAAAAGTATTTCCCATTTAATAGCTTTCATCTGATTTTTCTTTTTCTGTTACTCCTAAATGTTTAGTGCAACGTAATTTATATCAAAGATAACCCGAGTAAACGCTGACCAAAAACAACTCACAAGAACTCAAATTTTAACAAAGACATAGCGATGATCCCCAAGTGAAAGGAAGTGAAATATTCAGTGAACTGACGAGACAAAAGCAGACGTTTTAGGACGGTTAGCGTCCTGTTACATCCAGGGTAAAAACTAACAGCGACGGTCAAACGTGGTGGTGGTGGTGGTGTGATGATCTGGGCTGCTCCTTTACTGTGTCGCTGGAGTTGAAAGAACCACAAGTTCTGTTCTCTGACAGAAAATCCTGAAGAACAAACTTCAGTTTGTGGCTTTAGACTGAGATGCATTTGAGTCATGCAACTCCACCTCTGATTGGCTCGAGCACCTAAATTAAATAAATATGGATGCTATGTGTCCTTGACAAGTGGACCAAAACACCCATGTAGCATTTAAATGTTGCTGCCAATGCTGGTCAGTTTCAGGTTTAAAAGGCAAGTTAAACCATAAGCTCCAAGTTGGTTAGAGCTTATGGTGATAATCCTACTGCAGTCAGAAATCAAAAGAAAACAAAATGTTCAGTTTCTCTACAGCAGGTTCCACAGAGACGCTCAGGGGCAGCAGGTTGCTTCCAGGTGAGACCTGCTGACGGAGGAGGGGGGAATCTATGATCTTTTAATTGATCCGTTTGTAACATTCGTTAGAAATATTTCAACCAGACAGCAGTTCTTAAAACCCCACGTCATAATTAGTAGGAACATTTAGATTCACTCTTTTCTCATCCCTTATGGAGACATTTTGTTAAAGCAGAGATGTCCTAATTCAATCTCAAACATTGGCTCAATCACTGGAGTTTTGGCTGATTAATGTAGGCATCTTTTAAAAACTCTTGACTTGCACGTTGACTGGAGTTTGACTCAACCACTGAAAGGAGGCGACATGAGCAGAAGGTGATAAACTGTCTGAAACAGAGACGAGCTAACAAACCTCAAACCTAAAAGAAATATGGACTTTACATTATAAGATGAAAGCAGCCAGACTGAACTGACTGTGCAGCTTCTAGGGATAAAATCACACACAAAGTAAAGACTTTTAAAAATGCATTCGTATCACAAAGGCATCGACATAATGTCGACATAAGACTAGCACCAGAAAGATTAGTACTTTAAGACTGTAGATAAAAGAGTAAAGGAACATATGACTATCTAATAATCATTATACAAACTTTAATTTGCTTGGTAATGTGTATTTGAGTTGAGTCATTTCCTCACACATCCTGTGTCTCCTGTCAAACTTTAGTCTCCCCATCTTCCTCCAGCTTCACACCCTTTCCTCTTGTACACAAACAAATCAATCTTCCTTTTGCCTTGTTGAAGATTGCTTTGGCCAGTGTGAAGCCTTTTGTGTGTGATGAATGAGTGGAGAGGAGCAGAGAATGTTGGATGACACCGGGGAATAACAGAAAAAGGCAACACAGTGGCATGTTTTGACGCAGAGGAGTCGCTTTGAACAGTCGTGCTCAGTGTGAGGAGCTTTTGAAGCGAACAGCTGCAGAAAAAGTTCTCTGAAGGGAGGAACATTTTTTGATCTGATGTCCCCCTTTTTCCTTACATCCAAACTTTTCACTCAGAATATAAAAAAAGCTCAAACAACCTAACCACCTCTATCTATACAGCTTACATGTAAGCTGTATAGATAGTGTTGAAGTATTTGAAATATAAGTGTTATATGTAACACTTCAGCCAGTGTTACATATAACACTGGCTGAAGGCCAGTAGGGACAGAGTATAAATGCTGAAAAATCTATGAAAAGGCATTGATGGTAATATTTCTAAACTGATTGCATCAGTCTTGCAGCAGACAGGTGTCCTGGTTTTCAGACTCGACATTTCTGCTCCCACAGCAACGTTAGACCAAGATTCTTAAAGATTATTATGATTTACATCAAATGAAAACAAAATGCAAAATAGTGTAAATAAAATGTTGGGTTATTAAAGTATGATTAAGTGTTTAAAATGACTTGCATATAAGGGAAGTCTTGTGTAGAGGTAACAGAAATCATAAATAAAATTTAATGTTTCTAATTTGCAACAAGCTAAGTAGTGGACACAGCATGGATGTGGTAAAGGAAAATTCTCCAATGACATCCAAGCCTGAAATGTTTGGCTTCAATGGAAAACTGACACACAGTGGTGACAGCATCATGCTGCAGGGATGCAGCACAAACAGGAAGCCAGGTCAATGATGGTGAGAAGATGGAGCAACTTAATAACCCAGCAATCCTAGAAGAAACACTTCTTTAAAAATGTAATTAGTGATAAATTATCTCATGTTTCTTATAGTCTGAACTCTGTTCATGTATTATAATTTGAATCTATTCTTAGAATGTCTGCAGGGAAACCAAATGTCATCAACAGGAGAACCAGACGCCACCAGGAAAGGCTCAGAGGTTCTCTCTGCACATCATACATATGCAGGGCAGTGCTTCAGGCTGTCTGTGTGATGTGTGGTTGCTGGGGTAACTTAGTGAGGAGCTCAGAGAGAAATGACCTAAGGTCAGCGTCAAACGACATCACCCATAAGAGACAACACAGATTATTTCGCTCTTAATTTACTTTATCAGCCAAATGATGAGAAAACTATTTACTCACAGATATATTTTTCATTTACATGAATATTAATTCATTAAAACATGCAGGGTATCTGTCAATATTTCTAAAGTTAATCATTACAAAGCTGTAAAAATGTTCTTCTCATATGACTCCGGTTAAAATGATCTGACTTAATTGACCGACTGAGCTCAGCTTGAGTCAGGAGAAATGACCGTTTCTCATAAAATATTTTAAAACCGGACTCCTGGTTAATAACTGTAAATGCCCAAAAAGGGGATATTTTATGAATTCTGTCATAACTTCATAACCCACATGCAGGTGAACAGACAAACCAAATGGTGTTGGAGGTAAGTTTAATGCTGAAGTTCCTTATTCAGATTTTTATAGCAGAGAGGAATTACTCAAGTGTTTAATATCCAAGGCATCCATTAAAGGAAAACAAGGCAGAAACACCAGAAATTTAAAACTACTGAACAAAAACCGATTAAAAGACTAAGTGGCAAAACAGAAAAAAATCTTAAGAAATTCTAACTTTCGTAGTTTTGACCTCATCTTGAAGCCGTGCTGCACTGCTAATGCCATCGTGGACGTAAACAGGAGCAAGTTGAGATTCTGTTTGTGCAGTTATTTCCTGCAATACATTTTGAATGCAAAACCAAACCAATTCACGCATGTAATTCAGTAAACTGATACGGTCTCAAAATTCAAGATTTTTCCATGTTTTACCAAAATCTTTAAAAAGCAACGTGAGCAACCTCTTCAAACAGCTCTCCGATGCATTGAAAAATAAAAAAACAGATTTTTTTTTTTATTTTTAAGATAAAATAAAAGTCAAACAGGTTCAGTTTGATCAATATGTTGTGCATATTTTCTGCTACATCTAATTTACTGCTCCTCTTCCTTTTGATCTTGTGGTTCTTCAGTTCTTCTAAAATCAGTTTTTCCCTCCCTTTCATAGAGAATGAAGACCTGCCCTTGGTAGACCTTCTGAGCCGGGCCAATATGTACACGCCTGTGCCAGCTCAGTTACTGGCACGGCTAAAGAGGGAAACACTGATCAAGATGACCTCTCTGAGAAGGTCAAAAGAAACACAGAAGCAGAGGAAAAGTCAAAAGAACACACACCTAAAACATCACAAGTGCATCCGTCGCCCCCTTTCATGCAAGCAGCCTAAACCTGCCGACTGGAAATACACATTTGTTGCCAGGCAACAGTCGTGACATCAGCAACCTTCATCCTCAGCCCTCTCCACCCCCTTCCAATGCCACTTGGGTCTTAAAATAGCTCACAGATTATCATCAAGATTCAAAACGTCAGACACGTTCTCATATGCACAGAGCAGGCAGGTGAGCTAAGCTGCTAATGGCATCAGGTGGGTCAGAAATAAACAGGTGAGCAGCTCTCTGGGTCAACTCGCAACGACGGCGTGAGACAGGAAGAACATGAACACAACTGGACTCGTATAAAATGAGGCGATGGGAGACAACGGGGAAAAGATGAGATCCAACTCAGCTGATGAATCAGCATGAAACACGACTGAGTTCCCTGAACACGGAGAGAAACTCGCCAATCTGTTCTGCTTTGCATAAGGAAAACCAATCTTTACTTCCCTCGCAAGATACAGCACTCTAAATGGTGAAATTGGTCAAATTAGTCATCTCTGCACAGTGGGAGTGTACTGTTAAATGTTTCCAATGAGATATTAATTTAGCGTGACATGAATGATGACAAAAGGAATTTAATCCAGGAGGTGACAGAAGACAGAAAACCCTCCTGTAGAGGAAACGCTGTGTGGGGAAGTTGGCCTCCTGTTTGGAAAGCAACATGATCGTACTTCTGTTTTGGGGCAACGTTGGAACAAACTGGATGTTTTGTGTCAGCTGACCTTTCATTCTTCAAACCAAGGCCTTCCACAGACGTGTGTGAGGTAGAATCAGCACACAGTGGCAGCAAAACACTTCAAAAATAAATTCCATGATCAAGAAGGAATTGTAGACTGAACGAACAAAGTCTTGAGAAAGGATTCATCTGAAGAAATTTATCCAGAATCCTGTCCACTTAAAGTTCTTGGTCACATTTGAAATAAACAGAAGCGTATAAATATTCTGTTTGTGGCACCATGAATCAGCCTTACAGCTGCCTAAAGAGGAACTAATAAATATGATCATTTTGATTAACACAATAGTACCGCAAAAGTCCATATCGTCCACTTCTAATATGTAATAACTAAACCAATTACTCAAAAAAGGTCTTATCCAAAGTACATCTCAACTAAAAAGGCTTCAACCACTGAAACCAGTACACCTCCACCTGCAATAAACATAAAACAAAATTCAGCCAGTGTCAAACTGATAACGGTACAATAATAAGGTGTGAAAAAGGTCAGAGCTCAATTACATACGCAAGGCAACTCTGAATAAGGGAGATTAGGGCAGCACCTCTAAAATTCAGCACAGGAAGCATATAATCTTTTAAAGGTTACTCAAATAACACGGGATATTTGAAAACTGTTTCACAGATAATAGCTGCTTTATTGCCCCTCGTATCTGAAGTCACACGGCGTCTGACACGGACAGCGAGAGATGGCCAGCAGCCCGCTCTGCCATGAAAATGTGGAGAGCACATTTGGATTGCAGCTCTGGCTGCAGGCTGCCAGCTACAGAGTTTAGCAATCATATTGGATTTACACATCGAGGCAGAAATCAAGAGGGCGCCACAGGTTTTTCTCTGAACTCTATAAATCACCTGATATGAATGACCACAAAATGTGACAGGGTTTTGTTTTAAGGGTGACCGTTGTTATGGTCCACGCGGGACACACAACAGAAGGAGTCCAGACCAATCCATATGACAAAGAGGTTTGATTCAAGCCAAGTCTGGACACAATTAAACAGGGAGTCATTCACAAAAGTGACAGGGGCCCGTCACAACCGTGAAAGAATAGAGCAGAAGGGCCATGTTATAAACATGTCAGTATTTTATAGAATGAAATGTTACCTTAAAGATTCCCTGCAAGGAGGAAAATGACAACTTATATCCACTTACAGGTTGGGTTAGGTTTTAATCCAGCCATACAAAGCTGCAGTCAGATTCAATATAAAAATTAAGGAACAGGCACAGTGTACAGAGTTTAGAAATAGAGCAGACAGATAAAGCGCAAAGCAATAAAACCAAAAAAAGCCATAAATCTGTGTCTAGCTGTGTGCTCTGTTACCTGCAACAGCTCCCATACTGCTATATGAATAGTAAATGCTTCAAGGATCTTATGCAAGACATATTCTGCTTATTTTAACCTACAGGAGCGTCAGCGTCATCAGAGCTTCTGCAAGGTGATTTACCAACAACCTGCAGCCTAAATATGACTAATTAGGGCTCAGTAGTTCGCTGCCAACATGCAGAATTACTTAAACTTATTCTACCTGCCAAACTGAGGCTGACTGCTCTCACTTAAAGTCAAATTACAGGTAGATTAGGCGAATCCCTTGCTTAATAATGGAGCATCAAAGCATTCATCAACTCTAATAATAATAAAAATAAGCCTTACTGGATCGAGGACTTATGAATAAAAAAATATAAAGGAGTTAAAAGGTAATCAGACACAAAGCAGAGGCTACAGCATGAAACCTACATGCAGCAAAACTATTTAAATTATAATAACTTAGAGCTACAGTTTGTGAAAAGTCCAAAGCTGCACATTTGGATCATCAATAATTATGCTTTTTTTTTTAGATTTTCTCTCTGAAATTACTTCCAAAATATTTAGTCTGACTTAATGTCAAAAATATAAAATTAAGAAAAGCTAGTGTCTGGTTTCAAGAGTAACTTTTATCACTAAGAACAGTGTTCGGTCTAGTTAGCATTCCCTTAGCCTCTCCCACTGAGGTGCAGGAGAGAAATAGAATGGCTGGGCATGCAGACCAGCTTTTGTTCTAAGGAGAATTTCAAGTCACTGTGCTGTGAAGCAAAGTAATGACACAAGGCAAACATCCCTGCTAGGAATATCTGCAGCCAACGGCTGTCAAGTCAGACAGAAAACAAAAGTGGAAACATTTTTTGTAAAACTCCAATAATGTTCAAATACTAAACTAAAAGCAAGTGAATTAAATTAGCAAAATTTCATATCATAAAATTAACTAATAAGCTTTAAAGTAGGTGTAAATGCTGTAAATATACTGGAATGCTGAAATTAGTTTGCCAATTTATATTTATAAAAACTATTCTGGTTCATTTGTCTCCAAACCAGATATAAAAGTGAAAGATATTACCTACAATATCCTTCAAAGAGGGCAAATAGTGCTGGGATTCACTAGGACATAGTCTGAGTTTGCAGACTGAACATAAACCCAGCCTTGGTTAATATATAAATATATTTTAATTCATGAGTCTGATCCATCAAAAGCATGAATGGTAGTTCCTAGCACTGCAGAGAGGCGTATAAAATTAAAACTTTGAGTTCCTTATGCATGACATTCAAAGAGCCCAAAACATCTTCAGTTTTAACACCTGGCTGAAGTTCCACGTTTGTAAAGATAGAAACTTTACAGAACAATTTATGCCTAAATTGTTCCTTCCTTTCATTGCTTCTACTTTGGTTCTCAGCAGTTTAACAGAAGGAAATAATAAACTCTGGTTCTCAAACGTTGCCATCACAGATTTAGCCTCAGAGGCATGCATAAAGAAACGAGGCGGCTCTATCTCCACGCTTGTTGCTATAATACACTGGCTGTACCTTCAACAATAGATCAATTTGATGAATCACATTTCTGTATTATTCCAATACTGAACTCTACACAATCCAATCGATCCTGGACAGACTAATTGGTCAAGTGGGCTAATCTGCACCCTAATCTGAAGAACAGAGCACGCACTAACGCTCAAGGTCGATGGCTTTCGAACAATCCAACAGCAGCATTGATTCCATATTTAACACAGATATGTCATCTCGTCCAGCATCGATCCTCCATTTGCACCGCCAGGATATTTCAAAACAAAGAGGCATCCAATTGTGCTCATATGCGGTCCCTAACACATTTATCACAGCTCTGTGGCACTCGGGATAAAAGCAATCACACAGTGGGAGGTGAAGGGGTATGACATTAGTATGCTCCCTGCATTCAACAATCCATTCCATGAAAAACCACTTTTCAAATTCAAGAATCAATAATAAAGATGGCCTTAAAAAAACCCTAAAGCTGCAGTCCTGTCTGGCCATCATGCAGAACCGCACGCTTCTGAAAACTTTTACAATTTGCTGCGACTGATCAGAGATGTGGGGCATAAGAGAGGTATGGCTTTTGTTAAAACTGCAATGATAAAATCCAGCACTAAAATATTGGCTATGTATAATTACATTTTTGAGCAGAAATCCAGATGAGTGCCAATCGCCGCCGTGGCACTGAAGAAAGATCCATAAAATCTAATCTTAGGAAAATGAGAACACAAAAGCTCAAACTTCACACATTAAAGCCTCAATTTAAATTCTAGTCCATTAACGTCTTTTCCTTCCTTCTTTTCTTCCTTTTATAATTGATGGCCGACCATCTTTGCCACAAGTAAAGCCCAGAAAAATGACACAGATATTCCTGAATTTTTATCTGAGGAAAATGAATGTTTTCTCACCTGTCTGCCACCAGTGATCCAGAACCGGAACGCCAAAGTTCTTCTTTGCCCACTCCAATGTCTCCACATCGCACCGCTCTCCTGCCACGAATAACGTCTGCAACCTATGAAGAACCGCAATAAACTGTTTCCCTTCAAAAAGCTAATGCAATTAACTGTCATACAGACATAAAACATGCCAGAAATGCAGTTATTGTTTTATATATGCATATTTGATGATTGACGGATGTGGGAATGTGCTCCTAAAGAAAGTATCTTTGATTTTGAACAGGCACAGTTTCTGTTTGGTGTAATATTCATGGAGCGCCTCTCTCCGCTTACATTTCTGTTGAGGAAGCAGATCAATACTGGTCTAAAATAAATTTCAAATCTGAAAGTAAATGTACAAACTGTTGCAGCACATTCCAACAAATCTCTTAGAGGGATTAGTCTTGAAATAAGAGGCGGGTCTTTGGAGCACTTTTTTTTCCCCCCCGATAGCATTTTATTGGCATCAAACACCTTTAACAACAAACTTCAGCTTTTAACAGTGTGAAACCACTGATCCAAAAGCTGCCACCAAGGTAAACAGTAGCCATTACCAGCAACCTTGATTCAGCCTCACAGTCACAACCCAAATTCAACTTTAAATCACATAACAGTCCATGAATCTTCTTATTTACCAAAAAGCATCTGTTTGGTTTGCTTTCGTGTTTATAAAAGTGTCTCTCCAAAGTATTTAATTTTTACTTGAAAACCCTGTTAAAAGCTAGTCTGCTCATGCTATATTTTTGGACAACCTAATTACTGCCACGTCTGACTTGGTAACAAGGGATGCAGCTCAATCACACTAAAAAGGCTCAGGAGGAACCCTGGGTCCATGTTAATAAGCTGAAGAACGAACAAGTGAGCTGCAACAAATCAGGGTTTGAACTCTAGCATGAAATTATGTTTGGTAATAAACCTTTAAGGCTTTTCTCAAAGGCTGTACAACTCTCTACACATTTTATATTAGAAACAGAACTACCAAGACTCCTTTCATAGTTTAGATGTGTGGATAAATTTGAAAAATCACAAAAATGGATGTCTTATTGTAGCAAATTTGGTAGTTACCATAGAAGCAAAACATTTGTTTCCTCATTTCAGTAAGACTGTTAAATTCTAGTAAAATACTGACCATTAAAGTGGAAATTTAGTAAATCACAGGAGTAAAATTATGTTCCAGTGATGCCTTTATAATTCTACCACTATGTCACACATGTTTTATTTTGAGCCAAAGAAAAACAACTCAGTACATTAAAAAACTATTAAACCTACATGACTGAACGACAGCACAAAATAATCTGCAGTTTAAAAAGGTGCAGTTCATTCAGCGCCTCTTACAGAGGATCCAACACACACTGCTGTATTTAGTGAATGAGTCACTGAGGCCAAAGGTCACCAAGATTCAGAATTGCTTTACGATTGTGTGCCAAGAGGCATTTCAGACCGCTAAACAAGAATGAAGTGATAAACTGACAAACCGACCCTCAGGTCCAAGTTTTCTGCTCCACAACAAACATTTGACAAATGTGACCATCTCAGCTAGTATCTGAATCACTGGGCCAAACTAATAAAAAGAAAAAAAAATGTATTTAACGCCCTGCTACATAGCGTCACATGAAGAGCGAAACAATCTGAGGCTGTGAAGCTGCTGCCGCATTGTTTCTTACCATGCATGCTTAGACACATAAAAACACATTTATGTGGGAGAGTAGAAATCTGACGGCATATTGTAAAAATCCTGAAACATCAATTGTTTGCAAATGGGTTGTAAAATCTACACTGTACTGCATCAGGACTTTTTTAATGCACTGCTGGCTCTTGTGAGGCACTTTGTGATTTTATATCCTGAAAGGTAGCATATAAATAAAGCTGTACTTAGTTTGCCGCTCCACAGCTAGCTGCAGTTTCAGTTCCACTACGTTGTTTTAACCCAGACTAAAACTTGTCAGAGAAGGCGTCACTAAAAAAAGCATTTAGGGAACAAACACAGACCACCCATCTTTTGGCATTTTTAAAAACTACAGTTGCTAAAAAAAATTATGTCATCAACTAATAGAACTTCCAGCAATAAATGATCTGTCAATCATCTATTTAAGACCTTCTCATTTGCAGCTAGCTTCCAAATCATTAAATAAAACTTTCTTGATATGGCTGATCATTACCTGGTCAAAGGGTATTTCCTCCCGACTGCAGCGCTGGGGTCCTGCTGCCGAATGGCCCGGATTGCGGTGGGTGCGGTAAACATGGAGGACGCTCCGTATTCCGACAGGACACGGAAGAACGCGCCAGGATCTGGAGTCCCGACTGGCTTTCCCTACAATCAGGAATATAAAATAAAATGCGTCTGTCTACAACCCAAAATACCAACAAGTTCAAATATAGCACAGACATGGAAACAGCATCTGTATGCAGGGTAAAACACCACACATTATATTAAAGTTTGGGCTTGAATGAATTGGTGCTATTCAAGAAAACTGAATTGAACTGCAATGATATGGTTCATGTTTGAGCGGCACAGTCAAAGTCCAGACCTGTAAATGTAGTTATGTTACATAAATTGACATCTGTGTGCAGCAGAGAATTACTGAAAACTTTTTAAACAAAAACCCACAAGGAAAGAAAAACATCAGCCTTATTGAAGGGAGGCTGGTCAATTAGCTGCCAAACGAGGCTGCTTCCCTCAGGTCAGAGAAAAGCCACCCAGGGTATCTCATCAGGACTGAAAGAAACACAATAATCAGCAAACAGCAAAACCTCAGAATAATCTGCACATCAAAACAGACATAATTGTATAAAACTCAAAGAAGCTTATTCCAAATGAATACCAAGCAAATAAATTAATGTCAAGTAAAAGAACACATTGATCAAAAAATCTTTTGTAGCTTTTTAACAAGATGAAATTTCACCTCCAGGATGGGAAAGCATGAATCACACAAAGGTGTCATATTTGTTAGATTAAAGAGAGAAAAGCAGCAAATAAAGGAAGAGTGCCTTACAAACAAACACGACAGAGGCGCTTTGTAAAACATTTTGAATCCTGAATCCCTCAAACTTCCACTTTTCACTATGCAGAAATCTACAACATTTTGGGGGATTTTCAACATGTTTGCTTTCACTGCAACAGGAAGCCTTTGGGGGTCTGTCTGCATCTATATGTCTTTGGACTGAAAAGTGAACGCCACTAAGCAGGAGCTTAGTCAAATTTCAATTGAAAACGGACAGTATGAAAATCTCCAAGTCTAAAATGCTTTGCAGCCTGAAGAAGTCACAAATGAAAAGCATCTCAACAGCATGCCGTCACTACAAGGGGGTTTTCAACACATTTTGAGAACAAATTTCTCAAAATTATCTTTCCTTCTACTTCATAACTGTAGACTACATTGTCCTGATCAGCATTCCTCACATATCTACATGCTGCTGATATAAATTTGCATGTTTTGCAGGCCAAACTTATTTTGCACCATTTCTGCACTCTGTACAGAAGCCCGTCTTGTTGTAAAGGGGACATACCTCATATAAAATGGTGCTGTTACCATGGAGTAAAGGAGCATAGCAGATGTAGGAATGGCCGACCACCCAGCCCAGATCAGAGGCAGCCCACCAAACCTGTATCAAATGAATATATGTATGTAATATCATACAAAACAGAACAAGAGCTACATTATCACTCTTTAAATTGCATTAAAAAAAGAGATGAAAAAATTCAATAAGGCCTTAGAAGCTTGAAGGCACTGAAAATGTAAATCAAATATCAGACATCTAAATGATGAATGTAGCTGAAAATAGAAAGTTAAAAAGCTATTGTGTATCTCACTGTAATCAAATCAACCCTGAAGTGAAAATTCATCCATCTCTTTGCTGATTGCTTACTCCCCCGTTCCCCCCATAAGAATAGCAATAACTCAGGAGAGAACACTTTATCAACTTACATCTCCAGGACTGAGTCCATAAATATTTGACATGGTCCATTTCAGCATAACGGCGTACCCTGCAGTGTCTCTCACAACGCCCTGGGGAATGAGATAAGAAAGACATTAAAGCAGTGACAGATATTTCACAAAGCCACGACGCAGAGTTCTAATATCGGTTAAAACACAGATGCTCAGCCAGGCAGTGTGCAGTGGGATTATATTTTGTTTTTGAATGAAAGCTTCTGAAACACAGCAGCGTCAGGCTCCATCTTAGTCAGCTGCATGTTGCAGCGAGCAGGAAAAAGTTGCCAATTTCAGCTCCATTAAGGATAAGCCCATGAGACTCTTATTACCTTTTAGTGAAAAGTAAATTATGCTATTGCAGGGCGTCAATGATTTTTTGTTTGAATCAACTCCTGCTGCTGTGGAAATGTTCTGTCGTATTTATGTCAGAGTGATGGATTTTATATCGGCTGCAGATTGTTTCACAGCATTGAAGATCTGATGAGTCACACACAGGCTCCATAAATAACAGCTACTTAGGACAAACTCGAACCGTAAATCTCCTAACTTCTCTGAACAGACGAGATTCATTGCTAATCAGTTTCTGAAAGAATAACTAATGATAAAAATATTCATTTTTGGCAATTATTGTAGAGTAACTCAGTTTTGTTTTGTTTTTTTGCTAAAAGGCTCAGGAATATAATTATCAGATCACAGCAGTTTTGCAGATAAACAGCATTTCAGACAAAGTGAAAAGCTTCCTGGTTTGAAAAGCTTCTTTAAATCTTTAAATCAATTAATTTGTTGCCTCCCACCCAAAAACTGAAACCATAAATACACAAAGAAAAAGCTGCATTTAACATCCAAGCACAGCAAAACATTACAGTATACTTTTATGCAACTATTACATTAGATAATATGTAAAAGCTTAACATCACATAACCATATCTTTAAATTCCCAAGAATAAAAATTCATAGTGTGATTAAACAAAGATAACTTTCATTGTTTCATATCTACATCTTTCCACCATAGGAAAAGAAAAATAATATTCTGAAATCTTGGACATATAAATGGAAAGTTTACCAAACTACTGGGTAGAGATTTTTTTTTTTGCAAATAAAAATGCGTGTATGTCTGAAAACTCATGTCAAGGGTTTTCAGAAAAGGGGCAAGTCATTGATTTTATGCTGTCATCTGTATATGACAGGCATAGTAACGCTGCATCAAAGTTTGCTCTACTATCTGACGTTTTTCCAAAAACCTTTGAATTCTGCTCAACATTTTTCTGCTAGTGTTCAGAAACTTTACGTTTTTAAATCAAGGTAAAGATTTTTTTCTTTCTCAGTCATTTGACAATCAAGATGCGACCCTACTTGAAATCAATAATAAACCAATAACTGATAGCCAATACCTTTGGTGTTCCTGTGGTCCCGGACGTATAGAGAATATACAAAGGATGGTTGGAGGGTAAAGGAACACAGTCATGTGGACGAGAAGCGGCCATTTCCTGCTCCCAGTCCAGACTCAGCTTCGGATCGAGTGAAACTTTGTCCTGAAACAAAGAAAAACGTTTAAAAGTGAAACTTTTTAAAAGCATTTTTGCCAAAAACATTTGATCTGTGTGTGTGTTTTTGTCCTTTTATGAACAAGATCAGTACACACCTTAGCTTTGAGTTAGCATGTTAGCAACATGTGAGATATACAAAAATCTGTTAAAGATTTGTAAAGACTTAGCCCCATTGTTTGCATTTAAAAGTGACAAACATTACCTAAATGCTCTATTAAAGCATTCATACAAGTCATTGTCAACTTCAACCTAATTTAACCAGCATAACATTACATTTTCTTCTGCAGTGCCTGTATACATGTTGAATAAAAGCCAGTCTGCTTCCAACTGGATTCCTGCCAACTTGCAAATAACATCTTGTAGCTTCTGCTAAGCAGTCATACTCAGTATTCTCAAATGTCATATACAAACTACGTTTTTCTTTTGATTACAAATCATAATTTACATTAAAAGTATTTAAAAATGAGCCACATTTAAGTCAGCTTGCTTGATACGCAAGTCTCTGAAATGCAAGCCTTTTGTGTATTTTAGAAACCTGCATGTTCCGTCATCCTGCCACCGTGTCAGACGCAGATGTTAGTCAGACTGCCTCACCATGTTGGGCCTGCTGTAGATGAGGACTTTAGAGGGTCTGTGTGTGCTCATCTCCAAGGCTTTCTTCACCAGCGGGATGTACTCAACTCTTCTGCCTGGCTCGATGCCGAACGAGGCTGTCACCAACATCTTAGGCTACAAAAACACCAATCATGAGAAAATGTTGAAAAAGAATAACTAATTGGAGCGTTCACAGCAGGCAACATAGAATGCAGTTCACACAAGGGCTTCCTGGCAGTTGTGTGATCAAGTGCAAGCCTGCCGTACACCTGGGGCCTTCCTACATGATCAACGGCATTTCCTGTAGCCTGTCAAATTTACAGGGTTGAAGCATATAAATGTGAAAAACAAAATAAGAAAAAAAGCATCTGTTTTACAAGTTTGGCTGTTTGTTTGCTTTGTGTCACTCTCTTCAACTTTTCACTCAAATGGAGTTACCTGGAGTTGCTTCAATGCAAAACAAAAACTGCATTTTTGATTTTTCTGCTTGAGTGTTTAAGCAAAATGCAACATAGCACAAATTATACTGTAGTTACGTAAAATTTTATCTTTTACCCAATCTAGAGATTCGGGTAAAACAATTTTGCTGTTTTGTGTAAAAATCCCAACACACCTCCACTATATTTGTGTAACTGAACTCGTTTATTAATTCCAGGCTAACTGTAGTTTGTCAGATGTTAATTTCAACCATTGCTTTTGGTTTTATTTTGACGGTGTACTAATAAAATAGTACACAATAATTCTCTTAGGAAGTTGCAAAGAAAGCACACAGTTTTACAGTTTTTAGTTTTAAGCTTTTAGCTTGTTTCTGGATGGATGTTTGATCATTCTTAATTGGCAGAATTGGTAAAGTACATTTTAACTGGTAAGTTTTCCAGTACAAAACCAACTTTTAAGCGTAATCCATAAATGTTCACTACAGCAGAACTTTCAGAAGGCCAGTTTAATGATAGCTTAAAGTTAGCTCACTGTTAGTATGTTTTACTCATCCCAACACAAGTTTTGATGTTTGCTTTGGGACACAAACAGAATTGGAATTTCAATGTAACTCTCTACTTTCATCAACCCATCCACTTGTCTTAATGCACCATTAGCACTCTGCAAAACGTACTTCTAGTCACAAACAGCTTAAGGTTTGTCTTGTCCAACATTAAGACTTTTCTCCAGAAGACACTGGAAGGTGCTGACTTTGCAGCAGAGGCCATTACTGGTTTCTCCCTAAAAGATTCTGACACATTCATTCATGGGCCATTTTGGGAAAGATGGTTGACACATTTGGAAGCACAACAGGGGGGTTCCAAGATGATAATGAACCATGAACCTCACCAAAAACATCAAACTGGTTTAGAATAGTTACATCAGATCATTAAGATACAAGTACGGCCTTTTTGAAAAGCTGCAATCTCAACCGTATTGAGATATATGCAACATGCTTAGAAATCAAGTCTGTGCCAGCAATCCGATAAATTTCAACGAGGGACAGTGATTGGACCCGAGGTTTGTTGGTAGATAGAGAAAATCCAATGTTTTTTCCCAGTAATGTGGTTGGGGATGTTTAACCAAACATTAGTATCGGTCAAAGAGTGAATCATGGTGGCACTGAAATGATGCATAGACGTGTGTAAAGCAAACACGATGTGGCTTTCCAGGGGTTATCTTTTAATAATTTACAGACCACACACACACTGGGACACAGATATGGATACATATCACCCTATTAGACAAAAAGTAATCAAAGGCACATATCAGCAGCTTCCTAAGAACAAAAGTACAGACGTAGTAAAAAAATATGCAGGGTGAAAAGCAGAGAATCCTTACTTTGGCATGATCAATGCGGACTGACAGCTCCTTGGAAGCAAAGCCACCAAAGATTAGGCTGTGTGGAGCACCAATCCGTGCACAGGCCAGCATGGTGAACATGGCCTGGGGCACCATGGGCATGTAGATGACAACAAGGTCTCCTTTCTGAACCCCATTTTTCACAAGAACTCCTGCTAATCTTGACACCTGGATCAGAGGAAGTGATGCAGAAGACTGAATGTAAACTGGACGTTACATAAAGCAGTCGTGTTTGTGCTACGAAAAAGTTCATTTTTAAAAACAAAATGATGGCCGTCATGAACTGTCACAGCAGTCTATTACCTTCACAAAACCAAACACAGTTTGCTTACAAACCTTAAAATCAAACTTTATGAACATGTTTCATCTTATAGGTGGCTAATTCTGCTGTTCAGTTTTGTTTTATTTGCCAACACACACCTGGTCCTGCAGTTCTCTGAAGGTGATGATCTTCTTAGTTCCAGTCACTGGACTGTCATAAATGATGGCTGGCTGCTCTCCGCGGCCACTCTCAACATGACGATCCACAGCGTTGAAGCACATGTTTAACTTCCCCCCCACAAACCTGGCAGAAAGCCACACTTTTAAACATCCCAGAGATACATGCATCCCATTCACATCTAAATACCTTTAATTACCTTTAACTTGTTGGGTTTTTTTAGAATACGGAAGATATTTGCAGGTTTGGTTTAGTCTCTTGAAAATGACTTTGAAACGTTTAGTAAAGGTTAGCATTGCTATCTATTATGTGAAACAGATTTGATCTTAGCTGCACTTTAGCACCTTTTAATTGTATTCAGAGATGTGCAAACATGTGCACTCTTGATTATGCTTAAAAGGATGTGCAGAGAACAACAAACTCATGTGACAAAGGTCTCTGTTTGCAGATCACAAATAACCAATATCTTCAATCAGGCAGACCATCATGCTGCTTTGAATACAGTTAAATTGCAAGAAGGGAGAATAATTCACGTTTGTGAATGTCAGTGAGATCCAGTGTTCAGTATATTTTTATTCTAGATCAGATGGTATAACTGATAACTCCAAAATAAAATAAACTCACTTTGTTCATCTGTGTCAGGAGAGAACAGTGTAGGCTGAGTGTTTTCTTGAAGGCTAATGCTGTCTTCTTTGATTGCATAGATTGCTCTATGTATTGTAGATGGCTATAATTACATTAAAGGGAATTTCTCTGATTTTTAACTGACAATTTTGCAGTTGCAATCAACTTTTTGCCTTATAATATAACAAAGAGAAAATTTAGGGCTATGAAAAAATTTAAATGCGATGCTAAAATATATAATTTTGTTTTTTTTTTAAAAAAGACTGAAAATATTAGACACCATAAAACACTAAAGGAGACCCCACAAAACATCAAAACAGATTTTTTGTTCATTTACATGTTAAAACTAATGGCTGCTTTTAACATATTTATTGTTAAATTTGCTCAAATTTGTTTAAACCCTTTTATTATAATTACAGTACAACGAATGTCTTTGGAATATAAAAAATTTTACTATGCAACAGGTCGATTTTTTTGGCATTTCAGAAATACCATAAAAAAACTGGTTTCCTCCGTGCAGCAGGACAGCTGACAGACGATATTCCAGTTGCATGACTTTTATTTGTTAAATAAGGGTTTCCTCTGACATCAATATTTAGCTTTTTAATTAATGAATTTTTGTTCTACTTTTATTTCCTGAATAGCACTTGCATAACACTTGAATGACGTATTCACATTATGGCATATTTGGCGCTCCATAAACTGAGTTTTCTTTGTGAGTAATTTGCGTTTTGGATGCCGTTTATTATCTCTCATCTTAATTGAGGTAATATAATGAGGTTGTTTAATTTCTTTCTTCTAGTCAGTTTGATATTTATGTACATAAATGTAGCAAAAACATTTGCTGAAAACCTACCAGTTTGGAAACACCGGGTCCTCCACATGCAGAGTTTTGCTCCACGGCTCAAACCAGTTTATATCCTGAGCCATTTCACCCCAGAAAGTTTCCGGGTGGTCCCTGGCCGAAGCGAAAGCTCGGCTGTATGCGCAGTCAGATGCATAGTTCCTGCAGCGCTGTGTTCCGACAAAAGCATGTTCTCTTGCAGCTGCATGCGCTCCTGTCGCGCTGAAGTTTCCTTCTAGCTGTTGTTTTGCTGCACAGCAAGACCAGAGTTTCCTCTCGAGAATCCGCTTGCTGTGAGCAGGAGCGCAGGGCTTCAGGCGCACCAAGTACTTTATTTGGGAATGCATAGTGTCAGCTGACTTAAACAGTACTTTCACACGAGGTCCTCGTTGTAGGTACCAAACCCAGCTGTACGTTTCAACACGGAACGAGTTCACCTGGGGCCCCTAAAGGCAGAGAAGACTTCATTAGAAATCCTACTGCAATGCCCTCAAGGAATGCGAACTATGAACTGGATGTAGTTGACGCAGGAGGAGCTTTGCGCTGCAAGGAAAAAACAAAATTACATAACCAAAGCTGCAATGTGACATGCGAGTAGCCTGTCGTGCTCTTCAAAAACTAGATTCTCAGCTATTTCTTTGGTTTATTTACCAAAAGTAATTAGCATAACATTTCTCCAAGAGAAAATATTACAAATGTGGCCTACTCAAATCACTTAACTTTATCTCATTTTGTTACTCTACAACCAGAAACGTCATTATACTTTCCTGAGATTTTTTTGTATGATAGATTAATGAGAGTATTCTATAATTACGTCTAGTAATAATCTCAATATTTTACACAGCTTTAAAAAAATATATAAAAGTTTGGTTAATGTAACATACAATTTAACTTAGAAAAATATTTATCATAGGAAAGAATATCATGGTTGCTTTAGCTGTAAATACTTTCTTAAAACACCTTTTTAAGTTTTAGTTTTTGATCAGGAACCTAAACTGTGACAATATTCTCCCAGTGTACCTTGAAAACGTTCTGTTATTTTATGGGGAAATATCTTCTACTTTATTTTTTTCTTTTAAACTTTAGTTTCTTCTGCTGAACTCTTTTTCTGTTGTTGTTGTTGTTGATTTTGATCAACAACAACATATGATGCTGAAATATGAAATTTCACTACATATAAAGCATACTTGAGGTTTTAGGCCAAGGTAGCGCTGTCATTTGTTTAAGGGTTTCAAAGTAAGAGGGGATGAATAAAGAACATGAATTCTCAGTCACTTGTGCAGCTCCAGTGTCTGTACTAATATCTCAGTTTCTCTCTGATCTCGTGTTTTTGTGCGCAGTTCTTCCATCGCAAACAGCAGCCAAGCTTCTGGTAAAATACCCATAATCCAGTTGACCCTCCCTGGACGTGACCTCTGCACTGAATCCCAGTGGAATTGAGTAACTCAGCCATCTGATATTTCACATCATCTGTTTCTATTTATATATGTTGAACAATGTTTCCATCAGTTCGCTCTCCAGTGGTTTCCTTGCAGCTACTGTGTTCATTGAACTTATTGCTTTGATGGAAATTTAAACTGTGACAGGAAAAAGTCTCAAAACAAATATTTTCCTCTTTAATTTGCATCCCATTTGCACACTTAAATGATGAAATTTCAATCTTTTTTTTTTCCTTTTAATAAAAAAGCAATTTATTTAAATTTTTTCCCTACATCAGTGTTCCTTCAAACAGTTTCTGTTTGCACAAGCAACTGGCAGGACACGTCACATTCTGACACAAAGCACTAGCTACAGTAACAGCATCTTTACCAGGCGTATCAGGATCAAACTGAGCTTTGAATGGCTTTTCATTGCTGCCCTTTTTGCCCTCCTTTCTGATTTCATCACTTGAGTTTAAATTCTAAAAGGCTGTGAAAAGACAAACCCTGTCCAAAGCTGTTGGAAAAAGGTTTCCGATTATCTCCATTTCTTCCCTGCTGAGTGTCTGAATATGGATTTATAATAAAATTAGCTTTAAGATAAAGATTTATTTCTTGAATTGAAACACAATAATTCCCAGTTGTCATAGTTTTAGGGAAGAACAGCAGCATCAACTTCCTATGGTTCAAAGTTTAAAGAAGTAAAAGTATCCACACCCCTTGAACGGTTTGCCATGTTACAAGCACAAACTTACATGTTTTCCGTCAGATTAGAATGTAACATACAAAGTCAAAGTGCATAATATATGAAAAGACATTGATATGTGTTTTGTGTGTGTGTGTGGGTGTGTGGTTTGTTTTACAAATAAAGCATATTTTCATGTACTCTTCCACTGAAATACAATTCTGTTCCACCAAATGGAATCAGGTAGTCAATAAGTTGTATAAGTAAAATAAAATCGAGTTGCTGTGAAGGTCGCAAAAGATTAATAAGAACAAAAGAGAACAAACAGCATCATGAAGTCGAAGACACAGAAGAAGCATCAGGGAGAAACTTCAAGCGAAGTTTCTAGCAGTTAGGTTATAAATATCAAGCAGCTAAGTTCACTTTCATTGAAAATTAATTCCCAAAATATCATCCCAACATTTGGAATTTAGCAGATCCTGAGAGGAATTCAGCATCACAAACCAAACTCTAACATGCACTAATGACAGACTTTAATCTGGTAAGACAATCCTGATGTGGCCTGTCTGCGTGGCCTCGTGTGTCCTTTAGGATGAGGGGACGCCTTTGAGAAATCAGTTCTCTTGCAGTGGGAGGACATTAAGCAGTACAATATAATCCTACTTCTTAAAAAAATGCAGAACTGTATTACAGCCCACATGGATGTGAGCCTGTAATCTGACTGTGGCCTCCTTCTGCATGCTCCCTAAGCCTCTATCCACTAAATGCTTCACCTCAGCAAACAGCTGGGTGGGATGGCTGGAATTCACCAGCAACATCCTGACTGTGTAATTACGAGTGTGAAGGATTAGAAAAAAAAACATAAGTTAAAAAAAAAACTTCTAATCATGTAATAACCCTCCAAAAATAGCATCACTGTTTTATTTCTATCAAGTACAGTTAGAGCTATTGAGGTGTAAGTTCACAGTCCTCCAGTTTCTGTCGTTCAAAACTAAATAAATAACATCTACGCAGTGTGAGCATGAACACGTATTCACTCTAAACAGCTGCTCACTTCTTTGCTCTTGCCTCAGGTGTTTCTTCATGTTCAGCTTGAATTTGTGAAGTCATGATTTGTGACCCATGTGACACATCTGCCATGAATTTCCAACATTTTTTTAAAGATCTGTTTTGTTTTTTTTTAAGCAAGACTCCCACTGGCTCTAACCACAGTGCGAGTACTGCAGGCACCATTTAGCAGTACAGTATCCGAGGAGAGTCAGCGCTTCGACTCTATGGCGGCGCGTAAACATCAAGATTAATCCTTAAACCCTTCAACTTCGGTTCACTGCCACCATTTAGTCGTTATCAGGCCGCACGCAGCGCATGTAGGCAAATGAGGAGATAAGAGGAAGCATGGCTCAGCGCTTCACAATATACCTTAATGGCAGCCGCGTTCCTGGCCAACTGATCACAGCGGCGCAGAGCCTGAATGGATCACTTGCATTGCAATTATTCAGACGTGCGAAAACAAAATTATGCATGCAAACATAAAACATCCAATGTGCAAACCTACAGAATATGATAATAAATTGGTGAGATTTCCTCAGTCGTCGTGCTGAGATCCCATTCTGAAGAGTAAAAACGGTTACAGGAGAACATCTTGACTTTCTAAGAGTAAATTTGCACATTTAATGAAATTTGAGGGCTCTTATTGTAGCTGCTTAGAAAAAAAATCCGCTGAACATACTGTGCTCTCATAGCCATGGAAATTTTTCACATTTTGCCACAAATGTGAACCTCAGTGTATTTAAATTAGATTTTATATGTGACTAGAACACAAAAGGAAAAAGTTTCGAAGTTTGCAATAGTTTTTTTTTAAAAAAAACTAATATATAAAGAGGCAACTATGGTGTGCATTTGCGATTAGTCCCACTTACGCTGATATTCTTAAGTGATATATATTTTTATTATTATTTGTTGTCAGTATAAACACACGTTCAATAGGACAAAAACATTAAAGATACAGCTAGAGGCACCGGAGAAGGGCTACAGTTAAATCATAGTGACGCGTTAGAATGAGAGCAGACCTGAATCTGAGCCAAGTCTTGTTCTCAGCCGATCTTTCTTCAATCTGGGAACGGCTTCATCTTTAGCTGTAAAAAGCTGGTGAAGGCATTCCCCCAAAGACATGCAAAACCGGCTTCTGCAAAGTATAAATGCACGCCACACTTTTCAGATTTTTGTAAATAATTTTTTTTTTTCCTTTATAGTAAAATACTATACTGTCACTTATCACATAAAATCGTTCAAAAATCAATTTAAGTACGGGGTTGAGAGGATATGAATACTTTTGCAAGGCGCTGTAGAAAGTCAGTTGATTTGTTGTGAACCTGTTTCAGAAAGTAATGCGATATTTTTTGTTTCGTTTTGCTTAAAAAAAAATCCCACCTGTTTTAATTTTTTTTACCTTATTTATCATTCTAGTTATACATAAGATGTGATCCTTTCTGCCGTAGCCTGCACAGTTACTTAAAGTCTGAAAAATTAGCGTGCACAAATTGCGCACGTTTTTGCCGAAACCAACAGCGCTTTTCCTGCAAACAGGAGCAACAAGGTGATGAGAGGATGGGAGCAGATAAAATCTTCCTGTAGCCACTCCCAGCCTCCCTCTCTGTGGCTCCTCGCTCTGTCTGTGATGCTGCAGCTCCTCTAGTCTCTTCAGTCTCCAGTAAACAGCAGTCATGGCGACAGTGGTCCAGCCGCTCACACTGGAAAGAGGTAAGGCGCTCGGAGCTTCGCGTTTCGGACTCCTTTTTCCTTATTACTGGAGGGATTTTTGGTTTTCCTTTTTCTTTTTAGGCACACGTCCAAAACTTCAAGGAAATGCCGATCGGGGTTGGATGAACGCGTTTGTGTCCGATTCGGATTTCCTAACGTGGTCTGAACGTTTTGTTTGTTTGTTTCGAGGCGAAATGAGCTCAACGTTAATGCCGTCGGTTCGGTTCGTGTTGGCCGCACGGAGCGCCGGGTTTCTCCCATCGTTTGTGGACACAAACATCTGACTAATGCGCTGTACGCGTGCAGTGCTCCGTTTTCATCGCCGTGTGTATTATGTAACCTATTCGGTAATGTGTTGTCCCATCATGGATGGCTTTCTGATCCGTACACAGGAAGGCTGGGCTGTTAGAAGTCTACTTTGTGGAGTTTGTGTTGGAGCTGTGCAGGTGCACCAACACACACACACACACACGCCGGCACACACAACAGACAGGTCGTTCCTTTGGCAGACATTGTAAAAGGTGGTTCTCTGATTGGGAGCGCACATTGCGCAGGCAAACAGTAATTATGAAGCCTGGCCAAGCCTGTTTCTTTTCATCTATGCCTCATTCATGCGTGCAGAAGTATTGATACCCCTTAAACTTTCTTTCAGCATCTTACTGGAACTTTAAGAGGAAGCATCTATCCATTAATCCCGTTTTATAGAACGACCTGTTCCTGCAGATACAGCTGGAAGCCCTTTCAGGTGAAGCTGTCCTGCTTTCCACATCTAAAGACTCAATTCTTTGCTCATTCTTCTTTGCAAAATAGCTCAATAATATTACAATAAATGTCTGAGTCTTGCCAGAGAATCTCAATCACACTTAAGTCTGGACTTTGGCTCCTTCAGACTCATTAATACGCTTTGATCTAAATCAGCAGTGTCCAAAGCGTGGTCCATGGGCCATTGTCGGCCCTCAGAATGGTTTTGTTTGGCCCAGGTCCAGAATTCTACAAATTTGCCCATTTTGCAGCCAGAGTAGGTGGTTTATGCGAAAGCACACTTCTTAGGGTAACAGCTGGAGTACTAAAGAGAGAACCCAGCTGTGCTTAGGGAGAACATTCAAACTTCATGCAGAAAGGCCACAGGCAAGGTTTGGAACCCAGAACCCTTTTTCTACAAAGCAACAGTGCTGTAGGCGCAGCCAGAAAGGAAACCAGCCAGAGTGACACTTTTTATGTGTCGGGTCCATCATTTTTGGAAAACGTGAATTTTTGTGGCCTGTGAGCATTTTCAACTTAATTTTGGCACATTTAGCAAAAGGTTTGGAAACAACTGATATGAAACATTCCCTTGTAGCTCTGGTCTGCTGGTAGGGGAACCTCTGACTCCATCTTGATTGCCTTTAATTTGATCTTTCTCCACCTTCACATCGACAAATTTCTCTTTCTCTATTGAAGAAAAGCCGCCCACTACTGTGGGGATGGTGTGCTCTGAGTGTGTTTTGTATGTTGGTCAAAAGGTTTGAATTTGACCTCATCTTACCAGAGAGGCCTTTTCCTCATATCTGCTGAGTTTCCTGCAGGGCTTGTGGAAAACTTCTCCAAAACTTTATCTGTCCTTTCAGCTGTGCTTCTTCATGATGCAGTTTGATCTGTAATGTTTTGTGTGCAACGGTATAAAATGAAAAACATATGTATGTTAAGAGTTACGACTACTTCTGCAAGCCAGTGTATTTGCATCCAAAATGAAAGCATCGCTTGTTTGGTTCATTGAAGTAGTTGCAATCCATTTGTAAGGATAATAAAGACAAAAAGATCTCTTGAAATCTTGTTAAAAATCTATATTTGTGGTAAAAATATTGGTTTTTAATTTTATGAACACATGAAATAAGACATAGTTGTACATTAAATAAAGAGTAAGACAACATTTTTCCAAAGATACCAGTTAGGATGTTACTGTGTTTTGACTTTACCTCATCATCAAGAAGTTATGATGATCGACATCATCAGTTATTGGTGACAGATAGAATAAACCACAAGCAGATTCTGCTTTAAAATGATCTGTATGCAGGTTTACTCTCTATAGACTGTAAAGCTTTAGTGATGCACAGTCTGCTGGGTGCAGAAGTAGGCACTAATGCATGCTGAGTTAATGAAATGAGCCCAGGATTGCACGAGGCAAACGCACACACAACACAAGCTGGGCCTCTGCATTTGTCAGACTTACAGCAAGAGGCTTTAGATTCCTGACAAACTGTAATTTTAAGTCAAAAAGAATGTCTTTAAGCTTCAAATATCTACATTCAGTTAATCTGATCTTAGTCATTTGTTGAGGCAATGATTCACTTGTGACATCAGCGTGTTTGCCGTGAGAGTGGGAGGAGGGGGATGGAACTCACATGCCGT
This sequence comes from Girardinus metallicus, assembly GCA_903067095.1. NCBI lineage: Eukaryota > Metazoa > Chordata > Actinopteri > Cyprinodontiformes > Poeciliidae > Girardinus > Girardinus metallicus. The sequence goes on from CAEGAE010077027.1 coordinate 67,943, forward strand.
GGTATGAATTAGACCAGTCAGCTGCTGGCAGCTGCGTAACACCAGGAGCAGTAGTAATGATAGTTCTCCATAGGAGCCATCAGAAAGACGCTCCATTATAGGCTTCCTTTTGCTTATGTGCAGCAAATTTGGAGAAAACACTATAATTGCTAATGAAAAGGTCCTCAGCGCTCGTGTTGAGTGCAGGCTTTAGCTGTTGAGTTGCTGAGTTTGACAAATGCTCATTGGGAGGAAATGAACAAGATATTTTCATTTCCAGAGTGCCCACTTGGCTTGTTGGGTCACTGCAGGATGAAAAAGAGCTCGAATTCATTCTCCTTCCTGTTATTGTGAGAGGAAATGACTGTGATTAGCACACACCATGGAGAACAATGGAGAAGAGCCTCTGACAGTCTCAGTAAAGCAGGCATTTAATTATTAAAATGGGATGCCCCATGAATTGCAACCTTTCCGTAAAGGAAACAGAGCAGAGGGCAGAAACCTCTGCAGGATGAGCACCTCTAGTTTATAAAGCATTCAGACCAGAAATAAGCATTACTGCATTATAAGAGTCTACAAACACCAAAATATTATATACAGTCTCGTTAATACATACAAAACTATTGATGTTCCCACAGCTTATTCACATTTTAACGTATTAAAACCACAAGTGTCAATGTATTTTATCGGTATTTAGTCCATTAGATCAACAGAACATAACACATAATTGAGAAGTGAGTAGAAAAATGCTGCATGTTTTTCTTTACAGATGAAAATATGAAAAATGTGGTGTGCGTCATCTGTATTTTCCCCCTGAGTCAATGCTTTGTAAAAATAACATTTTTCTTCAATTACGGCTGCAAATCATTTGAAGAACTTTCTGTCTCTACCAGTTAGAAATGTAGCTGCTTTTTTGTCGTTTGTAACCAGGTTTTATGTCTTGTGCTTATTTTTAAAATATATGCTCACCCTTTTCAGGTGCATTTGAATTCTTTTACTGATGCATCACAGAAATAATCTTCAAATGCAATGTTTTGACATCAATTAATGCTGTGTTTTGGCTACGGTTTTATTTCTTAATATGATTTGAAGTCTCAGGTTTAATCCTTGACTTTAATTCTTCCACTGGTGGAGGCGAGGTGTCTCCAAGTCTCAGAGCAACTAAATCCATATTCAACATAAAACCTGAAGTGTTTACAGTTCAAATGGAGAGTTTCCATATTTCATAACCCTGCTCACTGCAGTAGCTGCCTTTCCTAGAGAAGTGCCATACTTACATTTTGCTTTGTGCACTCAAAGCTGCCCAGCTGTGTCTTCTTACCCTTTTTTCTGCCATTATAACTGCAGCCTAGCAAATAAACACAAACATGATGCAATAATTATGCATTTTGACCAAGAAAAGTTTTGAATTTACATTCAGTTATTTAAAACATTACTAGTAATTTGACTTATAAAAAGGTATGTGCACGTTTTGGAAACGTAAAGTATCTGTTAACATCTTATATTTTCAAATTGAATTTGACGTTCAGTTAAAAACAGACTAAGGAATTAGGACTTATAATTGAAACAAAATATTTATACACTGTTTTGGATCAGTTAGCATCACCAAAACTGATATTTTTATGCTGCGTATATGGGAGAATTTATAGATTTTATTGTATTTTTTTTTTACTTTCTTTGTATTCAAAAGTTAAATATAGACACTTGTATGCACTTTTCCAGCCCCGTACTAAACATTTGGAAGTATGCTGTCAAGCTTTGAGGCTTTTTCCCATCAAATGTATCAATGCTTATTATGCACATTATTGGTAGTTACTATTGCCAACTGCAGAAAAAGCCCACAGACTTTATTTACAAGCTGTAATCTGGCTGTTTAATTTGCTTTTGGATTAACAGCTTCTTCCTTGCTGAGTGGCCTTTCAGAAGATGCAAGGACTTGATTCACTGTGGATAGTGACTCCGTAACCACCTTCAGCTGGCATCTTCAGAAAATCTTTAGCTTTTGTCCCAAGGTCGATACACTTATTTCCCATTATACATATTCATCCTATGAACACACAACCTCTCTCTGTATGACAGCTGGACATTTGCATCCTTTTCACTCCTGCCTGCAATCCTGTGATAGATGAGCAGGGAACCTTCAGGCAGCTGCTAATTCTACCCAAGGATGAAACAGACTTCTGGAGCTCCACACTTATCTTTATCATATCTTCCACTATTTATTTAGTATGTTTCAACTGCTATTGTAGAAAAAAAGAAAAAAAAAAAAAAAAGTGCCCACTTGGAGAAATACACTCAGACTTTCACACCAGCTGCCAGATTCTGCTGTGATTTTGTAGACAAAGAAATTGTTTGGTTATAACTGGAGATGTGTTTATTTGGCCTGGTGCAGAGGAAGACATTTTCTCGCTCGGCCTGGTGTTACTGAGGAAAGTGTGTGAAAGTCTTTCAAGCTTCCAGTTGAGAAGGAGAGAAAATCTGAGAGAATGAATTCACCACGTTGCACCTTCTACATGTGAGGTTGTCACACTGACAGTGCAGCTAGACAAAGCAACACCTTTTGATTTTGCCTGACCTGCTTTTTTATCCTAGTGATGTAAGTTACAGTTTTAGGTCATTTAAAGAGATTAAAAAGTTGCTGACAAGTTTACATCGCAAGTAGCTGCTACAACCTGTCGTTAATGCACAAATAAGCAGTTTCTCAGGTAATTGTCTTGCAGGGACACTGGCCCATCATTACTGGAGGATGAAGAGGACATTAGGAGTGTGATGTTTTCTGTCTCCATCTTCACCGCAGGCTCCTGCAGGAGCCATTAGCCCGCTCGGAGTGATTTGTCGAGCTCTGAGAGCATAGTCACAGTCGGGTAAATTAGAGCTAATTCCCTTGGCATGTGGACAGGGCTGGGTTGGTAAAACCCTGTTGGCCCATTTTACCCGCTTGGAATGCGATCATTTCAGTTTCTGAAATGATCACATGATGCCATCAGCAGAGACGCTGATGGCATCAAGGGCAGTCAGGTCAAAGTGGCAGATGCAGATTACAAGGCCCTCTGTCAGGACACTTTATTATCATTCATGACATCTAAAAGGTGTGACGGGAATCCACCGAGGTAATTTAGACCTTCTGACATCTTCTGAGATGAAAAACAAGAGTTTAATCAATATGAGAGCCAGACGTTTTTAAGAGGTTGTAGATATATTGCTACTTCTTCCAGTTTAATGAGCTCGGCAACTAATATGGATGTTTTTTATTTACCTTATTGCAGCTGTGTGTCAAAGCGACACTTCTGAGTCTTGCCAATGGACTGCTCTCTGCTCTAAATGGACAAATTATACCAGAAAACTGGAATGCTGCCCAACGCCAAAACCTCTTAGCAACAGCATAGTGAGGGTGCTGAAGCCTTCATTACACCTCACCATGAGTTTGTTTAGCTTCTCAACTTTCTCCAAACAAATATGTTGAATTTTTTCAGCAAAGGAAAAAGACTTCTTGGGATGTATTTTTGTAGAAACGCCAGCAACAGACGGTTACATACCTCATTATTTTCTCTTAAGCCTGTCTTCTTATTAGAGATGCACAAATCAGAAGTTTCCCAGAAACTCAATTTTTCTCTAATCAGTAATCAGCAGATCAAATAACAAAAAAATCTAATCAAAACTAAAAACTCATCATTTTAGGTGGACGGGAGACTGGAAACTGGTACTGGCATGCACCTCTAACTTTTATTTGACAGACTCTTTATTAGGATGTGCTGAGGTAAAAAATTGTTTTTGATTTGATTTGCAGGGAATAATCTAGATTACAGATGAGTTATTATGCTGAACCTCTTTCCATCGTAGTTACAGATACTTTAACTCCACATTTTACATGGTTAGTTAAGACAGCCAGAAAAAAATCACAGCATATTAAAAAAAAGAAACTGTTTATCTGCTGATGCTTCAGTCAGTCATGAGGTCATTTTTCCAACAGAGAAAACTACAATATATTTGCCATTTAGGAGATGTAAATCTCTTGTTGCTTATCAACACTGTTGCTAAGCAACTGACAATAGAAATAGATCCATCCTTGTTTTGCGTCTGTAAATGCCTTTGTCTTCAATATTTAATCGTCACATTTGCAAGACAGATTAGACAAAAAGTTGAATGTTCCTGCAGGCTCAGGATTCGCTGATGATGTGCACTGAAATCTCAGAGTGACATCTTCCTTTTAATCTTCTTTTGAACACAGCAGGCGCACTACATCCTCATTTTTTATTCAGCTTTTCATTGGAGATGGGAAAAAATGTTATGAAAAATGTTAGAAACACCCACCCATTCGTATTTTGACCTGACTTAAACAAGTTGTGTTTATGTTGATGGTTACTGTGTAATTGGGGAACTCACAGATTTTACGCTTCTGCTGTCGTCTTGAAAAGTTGTGTTTGTATTTCCACATAGTATTCTTTCCTTATGATGTCATTAATTTAAGTGCACCAGTCCCTCCTGGATTAAATCACAAACACAGTGTTAGTGGATGGATGGATTACAAAGGCTGCTAACCAACTAGCAGCAGACACTTGGTTACATTTATTTTACATTTTGAAAATATCTTTGTCTTTAGCATTTAAATGTCACCTTTGCATGATAGATGAGAAAGAAAGGTTGAAATTTCAAAACACATCACCATTAACTCCTTAGGGCAAATTCAAAATTGTACCTTTTTTGATGTTCTTTTGAACACAGCAAGAACACCACGACTCATTTTTCAGAAACCTTTCATAGGCCATGAAAAAGAATATTGCAAGAAACACAAGAGGAAAAAAATAAAGCAATCATCCTTGCACTTTTTTCCCCCCCTTTTTGCACAATTAATGTCTGAGAATCTCTCAAATTCTTGACAGAACAGTCTAAAAAGGGTAGTAAATAAACTTTAAAAGGCTTTCTTCACAATGTTGGAGAATAAAGTGAAACCTTCAGACAGTCATGTGACTAATAAAACAAAATCTCTACAATTTTATCAGCTAAAATATGTAATTTTCTCATTTTTGATTTATTAGAGTAACAGCACAAAAGACAGGACGTCTGATGGACATAGCAACAGCTCAAAGCAGCTGTAGCTTTATGGAGCGTGACATAGTTGTCACAAAGTGACTTTCAGCTTCAACTTGTGAGTTTTAAAAAAAATCTTAATATACCTTTCGGTCATTGTTCTTGAAATTAAAGAGATCATGAAGAAACTGATGGACATTTTAGAGCTTTTCTGTCTCCAACACAAGAGTTGCCTTGAGAGAGGACAGCCCATGCTTCAAAGATGTATAAAGTTGTTCCAATGAAATTGAAAACATATTTGTCATGTTGCACACATCTTAACGTTTTCAATAGCTGGCAGATAAGTGCATAGGTAAAAGGAGACTAACATTTTTCCCTCGCTGAGAAAATCTGCTGTTTGGAACTATGTTAGCACTCATTTTGTTAATTTTTGCTGCAAGTCTTTGTGTAATGTGAAATCATGATGATTTTACTCAAGGTTACCGTACTGTGCATATCTTATTCTGACCCACAGATGGCATTGTACAGCGAGGCAGTAAAAGACTAGAATAGTTTTGTTTTCTTTGCAAAACACCAAGTGAAGAGATTTGTGTGTTTCAGCTGTTGCCAAAATAAGAAAAAAGTTCTTAAAGGTTGAATTTAGAGACGTGACAACAATCAGGAACAGAACCAAACAGAAAACAGAATCAGGTTGTTCCAAAACCATCTGTCTTTTCACATTAAGTACTGTAAGAAATGCTGCATGATCATTAAAAATTCATCAATTAAAATAATCAAAGGGGAAAATGTGACTCGTTCCCAATTTTGTTTACAGGAGGAAAAAAACAGTTTATAGTAGAAACAGAACTGCAGCAGCAACCAGCCTAGTTAAACATCTTGTAATGTTCTTTATGGGAACATCAAACAGCTGCAGATTCATCTATTTGCCAAGATATTGTGAAATCTGAAGAGGAGCTAAGATAAGCAATCAGGTCTTTATCACTGGATTAAAAACAGCTGACTCAATTTTTACCAGTATTCTTCAAAGAGATATATGCAAATCAGAAATACTTCAATTAAATGTTACATTTACCAACATATTAGGCAGCTTGTTCAGGATCTCAACCAATAATTACAAGTTTCAATTTTTGGGTAACTTCAGTTGAGAGGCCTATTTTCTGAATTATCCTCTTACGTTGTCCTGGATGTAGGATAATATAATTCCCCAGAATTCCAAAAAAAAAAAAATCACCTAACATGTTCCACAAACATATTCCCTAAACCATTACAGCCAGCCTAACCTACTGATGCAAGGCAGGTTGAATTCAGGCGTTTATATTGTTTACATAAATGTGAAACAAAAGCTCTAGTGATGTGAAGAAACACAAATGTAACAAAGCTCAAATTCAACCAGAAATCTGACAGTTTTTTTCAAACCGTGTCAAGATTTGCATAAATGCGTATTGTTTGTTTTGAACAGAGGATAAACCAGCAGACATTACACCATGTCTGGGCTTGACACAGACGTAAACTGAAACAGTTTATTACTATTTAGTGCAGTGTGCAGTCTGGCCACCAGCCTGCAAATGCCATTTGCTTTTATACAAGAATAAAATAGCAAAATGGTGCCACATACTGAGCAGGATTGTGTTAACTTTGTTCCTAAATAGACATTTTTGTAGCAAACACTGCAAACATTGGTTATTACATTTAAAGAATAAATGTAAACTGGCTTCACCTGCAGTATGCAATTGCCTGCACTTGGTTTTCCATTTTATGCAGTACAATCTGCTCTTCACTTGACAAAAAATATTTTGGTCAGGAATCAGGCATTTATCACTCCCTCCATTTTCAGTTTACAAACATCAACCAAAGCCATGTACTTTACAAACTGTTTTTTTTTTTTATTATTTTGTAAGAATCAAATAAAAATTACGGACATTTGATACAGAGAAAAGGGATAATCTTATATTTCCTTCTGGATTCGAACTCTGTCAAAGAACCTGCTGCACATTTCCTTTACTCTCTAATGTGTTATAGTCTTACAGAGAAAAAAAATAAGTCAGCAGGTCAGACCTTAGAGGAAAGTGGAAATTGGTTTGAGCCGGTGAAAATCTCTCTCTATATATTATCTGAGTTGTATTATAAAATATAGGTGTAGTTCATTCATTTCCAGATGTGAGATTTTATTGAGCTCACCAGGTAGGGAACTTAGAAATGCTGCGATATCTCTGTGTCTGAGTCGGGCCTGATGAAGTGATGTGATTGGCTACGGTAGTGCTATCATTAACCTTTTTAGAGCTGGGTTATAACTCATTCCTCTATGGGATTGGATGTGATTTAATACTTTGCGAGCCTGATGGAATATTAAGGCCTGCTGGCTGACGGTCAACAGTCTCTGCTACAGACAGGAGTTGAAACTAGATCTATCTACGTCTAATGTACTCATTGTTTTAAAATTAATATTATTATAGTTAAAAAATGTCACAGTACTTAAACCATTGTTTTTACAGAAGTGCTATCTTGCATAATTTCATTCAGAAATGTGCATCCATTATGATCAGGAGGACTTGACTTTTTCTTCTTTTTAAAGTTAGAAAGACTTCAAAAAATGTATATTAAAAAAGTTCATTTAAAAACAAGTATTGGATGCACAGTTTTAATTAAGTTTATAATTTCACTAACCCCTGCAGGGTCAAAATTATATCCCAACTAATTTTTATTTTTATGACCTTCAGCAAAAAGTAGATGAAAGGGACACCTTCCAGTTTCTGGCATAAATCTATTTAGCTGTTGGATCCCTCTTTTAGGCAGAATTTCTAGAATTAATTTAAACTGGGTTGATTTCTGAAATGGTTTTAAATAGTCCTTACCTTTTCAGTGGGGTTGAGGTTGGAGCCATTTCGGAAACACACGGTTGACGTGTTTTGTGTGTTGAGAACATGCAGGCAAAGACTGTGAAAAATCATGGTAAAAGATTTAATGTGATAACAGAAAACTTACAAAACTAGAACAAGGCAAACAGGATATGGAGCAACAGAAACTGAGCTTCTTAATAACCACCAGCTTGAAAACACTAGAGTGACCAATGATCTCAACACACACCGGTGAAGATTTTGTTATGGAAAATGCAGGCTAACATTATGAAATCTGAAATGCATGACTGTATTTAAAGTCATGTCAAGCAAGAAAATCAGCTAAATTCTGTTGATGGCTTCAAAATACAGTGATTGAGATGTAACCTCCTAAGGGACATTTACTCAAATATAACAGCTTATGTTCAAGTAAATCATTAAATCATGCAGAAGGTGAGTATTTAAACGTCTGATTTAGTGTGCACAGCTTCTGGTGTACACACACTTTAGTTACATTTTCTATGCATGCTTTGGATTTAAGAACCTTGGAATATGTTTGAAAAAAATTAGTTTGTAAATTAATAATCATGCTAAGCCTGGTGTGGATAAAAGGATCTGAACTCTCTCTCTTGAATTTGCAAAGCTTCTCTGAAGCTGATGATGCAATAGGGAGATCCTGATTGCCCTGTTTTTACTCAGAAAGCTTATATCCAGAAACGTCCAGCTGTCATTTATGATCAGCAATAAAAAATAAAAAAAATGTTTGCAATATCCGTCTCTGAAGTTCTGTTCCTCCTAGCTGGGTCTTGATGCCGATTATGTAAAGTGTGTTAATGCGCAGAAAGAAGCAGACAGAAAAATACATCTTGCTGGCCTTTCACCTTTGTTTAATGAGACAGAAATGCTCTGAACACTCCTAGACAGCTTTGCCCTTGGTGCTTGGAAGCATGCCAGCTCATTAAGAGCTTTTGAGAATAAGAGTTTTTGGATTTTGAGAGGAAGGGTTAAAAATGTGACCCTTTTACTTTGATTGAAAGTATTATTACTACAAATCTCATAAAAATCCTTCTTTATCCAGATGATACATGTTTAGTTCATGTTGGTCAGCTACAGACATATCTTTTTATTTTCACACAGAGTTTCAGGCGTCTTTCTCTGACATTTTCTGCTCCCAACAGTGAGTTGTTGGAGCTGCACACAGTTCTGAAAACAACGGGAGTTTTCACGGTTACCTTCTGACCCACAGACCTTGCTGTGAGCAGTTTTTCCTCAGACTACATCATGCAGAGAAAATAGTCTGTAAAACGGTCTGAAACCCTATTTCTATTGAAGTCCTTCAAAGAGGAACAGAATGTTACTTAGCCGTATGACAATAGAGGCCAAAGCAACTAAAGCCATCTGCACAGTTTTATGCTGCAACTCGAATATGAGGATCCATTACAGGAAGGATATAACTTCATGTATTGTAAAATTTTCACCATATGTTCTGTGATTCAGAACAGAAAGTGTTAAACAGATCTTTCGCAGTAATTCAAACTGGCTGTAATAAAAGGCAGGTTCAAATGGGCCATTACAAAGGGTCATAAATAATCTGGCACATGTTCACAAAGAGATATAGAGGTCAAAGGAATCAACTGGACTGAGAAAAATCTGACTAAATGACTAGAATATGTTGTCCTCTGCTCAGCAACTCATTTTTATTCACATATCTACTGAAAGTCAGTTGATTTGTTAAACCAAAACACAGAAAAATACAAGTGGGAAGAATAGTTAAATGGTTTTATCCCTGGTGCGTGTTAGTCTGCAGGTTGCAAAGGTGATTTATGCAATTTGGTCCTTTAATTTGAGCTAGTGACTTCATATTGCCCGATAAGCAGAAATCCATATAAAAATTGTGATATTGCCAGAAATGAGTTTCTTAAGATTATTTGTTCTTAAAAAAAAAAATAATCTATGCTACAAATATTTATAGATATGGTCATTTTCTTGTGACAGGAGTTCAAAGTTTGAGATTCTACACCTGGAGTTACATATAGAACTATAGAATATGAATAAACATCATAATAATGCAGCAGATCTGCTCATTTAATTTAATTAAGGTTAGAGTTTCCAGGACCAAAGAGGTAATGCTCCTTGAGTTCATCCCTTCACCAATTTTCTCCCCTTTCTGTACCTTAATTAAATGTTTTGGACAAATAAATGAGCCATAATTAAAGAAATACTCAAATCATCCATATCATTCATTCAACTGTCAATGTTTTTTTTAATTATTATTTTATGTGATATTATTTTCTCCCTAATTCTAAGCAAAATAACCCAGACTTTCTTGTATTAGATGTTATTCATTTGTTATGTGACCATCAAAAATCTTGTAAAAAGGAAAATTTTAAAAATGGACAAGAACCTGTCTTGTTAAAAACAGTTGCTGTGGATACCTATTTTACTGCTACTTCAGAATAAGGTTGCACGAATACAATGAAAGCACAGCAACTTTAAACTTGACTTTAAAAATAGACAATACAACGTGTGTTGACTGCTTAATTAAAAGCAAAAAATGTGTTGAAGTCTCTGGGAAATTATGTTTTTTGACTATGTTTTTAGTTAATTAACAGATAATGCAATGATAGATTATTTTTTTGTGATTTCTTTCCGACCTTCAGATTTTCAGGAAGAGTTAACTTTAAATGAAACCCTTTACTTTGTTCTGCTCCCTGTTATTTTGTGAATAAACCTGAGTCAATGCAAATGATTCACAGATTTCATTCCTACTCCATCATCCTTGCAATTGCCAGCCTTGACCGAGTCTATTTCCATTATAGCATCCATTGATTCGCTCCAGCGCCTTTGTCATTGCTGTGCTGTTAATGTAATTGACTTTTTTTTCTTTTTTTTTTTTTTTTTTTTTTAACTCTCCCTCTTGCTATGAGTCCCCACACACATATATGCTCAATTATACCAATTATGTGTTCCTCCTCCTGCCAGATGTTTCCCGGGCGATCGAGCTGCTGGAGAAGCTGCAGGAATCAGGAGATGTTCCCGGACATAAGCTGCAGTCTCTGAAGAAGGTTCTGCAGAGCGAGTTCTGCACAGCAATCAGAGAGGTGAGTCAGGACTGCTGTGGGAGGATTTCTCTTTTTGCTGATGACCTTACTCATACCACACCTCCCTATTAAAGAGGTGCTAGCACACTACTCTTTTACTGATTGTCCTTAGTATTGTGATGATTTTTGGTCACCTTTACAAAGACAATTCTTTAAAAATGTGTTTTGTAGAGAGAAGTAGCGATATTCAGCACAAGCAAGTTGAACTTAATATTCAGGTACCACTACTATTATTGATTAAGTGGTTGTTTAAAAGAGAGATGTATTAGATTTTGGGAAAATGGCTTTAGGTCCTTTAATTACCAGGAATTGCTTAGGAAGTTTATGACTGCTGCTGCAACACACAATTGGAAAAAAATACCAAACAAGTTGATTAGATGCCATTTTAAAATAAAAAAGACAAAACAACTGAGGAAATAAATCATTTTGCTCTTTTTGCAATTAAATGGGGCATTAACCCATTTCATAATTAGATTAAGTCCAATAAACTGTTATTTGCACATTTTTGAATTTAAGAAACTTAAATGAAGCAGCAAAGCTTGATTTATTGTTCCATTTAGTAAAAAAAAAAAAAGATAAATTAAAAGATTATGTTCACTTGCATGTTTATGAAATTCAGAGCAAAACTCCATGTTAGATGTTTCACTCTCCTTACGATGAATGTTGTTGCTGCTCTTCCTTACATCTTTAAAGTTTTTTTGAGCATCTTGTCTGTGTTTATTTTCACAAAGATAAGTAAGTTACAACTCAGCACCTCTTTTTACAGATTTGGTGCTGTAGCATGTGCAATTTAATCTTCAGATAATCGATGTATATCTAGTTCTGATCATTATAAATCATAGAATCATATGTATCACACATACAACCTGGAATTTATATACTGTATAAATGTTGTAGTGATGGCCCAATACTAAAAAGTACTACTTCTTGAACTATAATAGACGGTCTGTACAGATGAAGATTTGCTCACCTCAAGGTGCTCCAGCAGCAGGACAGCCTGACCTATTTTCCTATTTGGGACATGAAAAACACAAAACAAATGTCTGTCATCTGAACTCATTTCAGTTATGAAGTTTCTTTTTAACCCTGAAAAAGGGAATTTAAGCTACACCAGCGTACACGGCAAGATAAGAAATAATTTAACAGCAGCCTAATGCTGAGTTTTGTCTCAGAAGTTAAAGCTTTGTTTTACTCAAGTTATGTTTGAGTTGCAAGTTAGAAAGTGGCATTTGCTAGTTTTTGTGCTCAGTGACCAGGGTACCTACAATTAGCAATGTCCATTATAGTTATTCAAACACTAAAGGAACCTGCTTAGAATTAAAACCTAGTACGTGTGCTTCTGGTTTAATTGTATCCAAATTGTCAGAAAGGCAACTAAAGAGCTCATTCCTGCATTTTTCATTTTATTTTGTGAGCGCAGCAGCCATGTTTAATCGAAATTCAGCTTCACAGGGCATCATTTTATTTTTATGACTCAGATGTCAAAAATTCTAATTCCAGAGTGCAAATAGAGAAACCATAAGTTAAATTTAATGCGTTTACGCAGCAACATCTGTTGCCGATGTTGACAGAATACATTTTAGCAGCTGCTGATGGAATTAGATGATCTGCAGTGTGGTGAGGGGCGGTTTATGGTATTAATTTCCAACCTGCTTGAAGACACTATAAAAAAATGTATGCATTATACCTTTAAGTCACTGCTGTGCAACATCAATCATGAAATTAAAATGTCAGATATTAATGGCAGAACCCTGAGGTTTATTTGATTATTTTATTTTTGACCGCTAAGGATGATGGTGGTAGGAAACTGTATGATTTTTAAAAAATGTTACTATTACAAAGGCTTGATAAGCTTCCCTTTAATTTTAATGAGGTTGCTTTTAATTTCCTTCTTCTGGAGCAAAATATAGAGTGAATTCTTGCCTTTCTGTTTTCATTCGAGAGCCGTCCAAAACATCCCCCAGCTGATTCATTGCTGTAACCTCATTCATCAACAGGACAGGCGTAAAAAGCAAACAGAAGCCTTTCTGCTCGTGCTGCCGCTACACAGGCCAATAACCACAGATCTTGTATATTTAGTGTTCGGTCTGTTGTAATATACCATAGCATCTCACGGTGACATGAGCTTGGGAAGCAAACCGCAGCATTAAAGAGCAGGAAAACAGGTAACAGATGCTGAAATGGACTCTATCTGCAAGTTAATTACAAACAAAGTTAAAATGTAATTTGGAGTCGGATTGAATGAGTATTGGTGGAGTTGATCAGTATGTTGGAGGGAGTTTCACATTATCTACCAATTCGACCTTCCTCCAACCTTAGCTGGGTGCTTTACTCTGAGAACATGCCGGCACTATTAATTAAATTTAAGTTGTAATTTGGATAATGAGGAGAATCTAATAGACTTTAACAACGAATCTGTGAACTCTTTGGAATTCATAGAATCCTGCGTAATCTGTTCAGTATTTATAATTGCACTTATGCTTGAAGGGGCTTTTTTAACCTCTAACGTGAGGTTTTACTGACTGCTGATCATCTCATGTGGGATAAAAATGAGGGAGCAACATGTTTCAGAATTGACAGAAAACAGGTCTGGTTTCCATGCAAAGACAGCATTGGCAGATTTATGATATTCTTAGGACTTACCGCATTTTTCGGACTACTTTTTCCCTACACTTTGAACCATGCGGCTTACAGCCTACAGCCCGGTGCAGCTTTTCTGTGGATTTTTCTTCAACCACCAGGGGCTTTTTAGCAGGAAGTCAATCATTAGAAGTCAAAATTGGAAATCAAAGCAGGAGAAATGTTTTCAAACTCATATGATCCACCTTGTAAGTTGAAGCTTGGCATGAATGAGTCCATGGTTCGGCGTTGGAGACGGAGGGCTGCGTCCTTCATAGCAGATTTATCGGAGATACCAGCAGCTTATAGCCCGGTGCGGCTTATATTTATGAAAAAACGTTTCCATTTTTAAAAAATTTTTGCAGGTGCGGCTTATAGTGAGGTGCGTTCTATAGTCCAGAAAATACTGTAACACAAAAAGTGTTGGAAGAATTGAAAGAATCCAGGATGCTGGAAGACTTGTGAATGAGGCTACGGAGTCGACTTCCTCCTTCTTTGGTTAACATTAAACAAATTGTTTGATTAGCATTTAAGAAAAAGTGTGTAAATTACTCACAAACAGTGTTGGATCCTGCAAGACCGCCACTTCTTGCATCATATAGATTTTATAAAATTGCACCTCACCTACAGTGTGCAATGTCCTGACAGTTAAAATTAAGTCTAATTTCTATAAACAAGATCTGTCATCCACAGGGCAGACAAGCTGATTTTTATAAACAGGGTTATAAAAATCACAAATATTTCACATTAATGAAAATGTTTCCAACACTAATGGATTCAAACAGAGCCATATATATTCTATCAGACATGAGATCAAACTCCCACCACTGTCACAGTGACATAAAGGAGTAGAGAACTGGCCCTTTCCTCTCTCAGAGCCCGGCTCGGCTCCGTGTCAGCTCAACCCTGGCACGTCTTGGCACCAGAGGCTCGGCTGACTGGTTTCGGTGCCAGGCACGGGAGTGCGATGACATGGAGACTCAAAAACCCCTGACAGGCTATTCTCTGACTGCTGCTGGTCAGACAACAGCCTGACCAGCAGCAGTCGCTCCTCACCAAGAGACAACGAGCTTCACCTCCAAAGACCTGACTAAACACAGTCGCCAGGGAAACCAGCAGGGGTTCTCCGAGAGCTGCAGCGACGAAGGTGATGAAGAAAAACTAATTGAGTTGTATCTTGGTTACAGAAGAAAACCAACTTCTGCATTTTACAATTCATTGCAATTACTAAACAAATTTGAAAAACGATCAGCTCCAACATATCTATCATCCCCCACATTTTTATTACATTTATTTTCTGAATGAAAAGAAAGTTTATACTCATAGGTACATGTGTCAGTCAGTAGAAAACTAATCAGAATCCACAAGTTTTTTCAGGGAAGCGTTCTGTTTTCTTAGTTTTAAAAGCCTCCTTAAAAGCTGACAGGATGGAGTCACTAATCCTGTCTTTAGATCAACTCCAAAATCCTGTCGCCGTGTTTACTGGTATGGCAGAAAAATGTGCAAAACATGATTCCGCACTGTTAAAGATGACAATCTGGCTGTCAATATGAAGAATGATGAGCAGGAAAAGAGCAGCCTCAGCAGCGCCCCTGCAAATGACAAAGAGATAGAGTTTGATGAGGTGGTTGTTTTTCCATGCCACGCTCTGCAATGACAGGAAGGGCGGGGGAAGACTTTTATGTGCTTTAGTAGTGCTGCATCACTAGGAGAGAGTCCTCAGGGTCAATCAGCCTTGCAAATGGGATAGGAAGGACGCAAGACGAGATAACTGGAAGAGCTAACCTGCTGGAAATGATTGAGGAGAGGGAATTTGGGCGATAATATGCAAGCCCCACCCCCAAAAACACTGGAACTGGCAGAGTCATTTGGTGAGCAAAATCTCTTTTCATCTTTAAAGTTTTTAATCTCAGACTTTTCTAATTAGTAATTTGTTAACCACAATTTGTTAACAGTGTGTGTTTCTTACTGAGCCAATGTTTAAACAGAACGAGCAATTTTCTAACTAATTCAAAGCAAGCGTACATTACTCTGCTGAACCCTTTTAAAATCTTTTCTCTATGCCTTGTAGCTTTGAATGTTTATTGTGACAGAGGTATACAATTCAATTTAAAGATCCATCATTAATCATAGTGAAATTATATGTGAATAATGACGTATATTTGAGTTGAAAGTTTTTGTGAAAGGCATCATGTCGCTCAATTTGTACAAGAGAGTAACAAGAAAATTAGTGAAGGTAAAGGTCCAAAGTCTGAGCACAACTGAGCTTTGCCATCTGCTTCTGAAAAGCTTCACCGTGTCATGGTGTGGTTAGAGAATAACTGGCAAAAAACAGAGTAATCCAACAATGAATGAAAGTATGAAGTATAGACAGCGTAACCGAAAAATCCAACAAGGATTAATAAAAACCTGGAGCTTAAATACTGAGGCAGGGGTGAAAACTAACAAATTAGATAAACTAATCAGAGGAGATGTGGAACAGCTATGGAAAAATGAAAGCAGGCAAATGAGAGAGAGGCTTTTAACACTAAGACTAAAGGAACTACAAGGGGAAAAAATTAATAAGATCTAAGAAATAAATCCAAATGCACAAAGGAAGGAGTGGAAAATAAACTAAGAAACTTACCACAAAGGAATAAACTAGCATGCCAACACTTTTCTAACCATGAACAAAGAGAAATGGACTGAACATGCCAAAACCTATAAACCTGAAATGAACAGGGAAAATAATCGACACACACAATAATAAAGACCAAAATCTAAGCACCCAAGGATCGTAATGCACTAAAACACACTGTGCAGATTTGCATAAATTCAAGTGAGAGGAAATTTCACAGCATTCTCAAAGTACGGAGCTATTTGCAGAGGAAAAAAACCTTCTGCCGGAAGGTGGTGAACATTTTAGCAATTCAGAAGAAAAAGAAAACAACTACACCTGCAGGATTTACAAAAAAAAAAAGAAAAAACATCACCTGGGACGAAGATCCTTCTGTATTGAATTTTGCTGATAAGGCCTGGGATACATGAATGTATTATGTACTGTCTTATGTCTTCTCTCAACCCTGTTCTTCATTTTGTGCTCCATAGATTTACTGTTTGTTTTACCGACTGCATGCAGTAAAACAAACAGTAATACGTCTCATCTAAACCACCGACTGCCAAACAGTGATGAACCGACTTAATAAAGCACAGATATTTTCATCAAAAGGAATAACACTGATCCAAAACATAGTGCAATGTGCCTCAGCATAAAGGGTTAGATGCAATCCAAATGTTCAGACTGCTTATCCTCCTCCACACACCAAATACACTTATGCCACACGGAGAGAAGGAAACTTGGCAGCATGTCAAAGTTCAAAACTGTAATCTCTTGCTAGTGATTTCAACTCATTCCCAGATCAAAAGGGTTTAAACTGTGCAAAAAGACTTACAAATTCATATAACCTAAATAATGCAACACCTACCAAAGAAATGAATAAGATGATTTGCCTTATGAACTGAGTATGTGGCTGTTATAAAATTAGAAGTTGGTGATGCACCCAGTGAGACCAGAAACTCTCCCTTTCTTGGTGTTATTGCTTTTCTGTTCGCTGCTGTGCCACCTTTTCTCAGACAGCAGATATCAAATATTGCATAAGCTTTATCTGTGGCATTCCTGTCATGCTTGAATGAGGCTCCTAATAAACATTTGCACAATCGAGACAGAGGTTTAAAGGCGCTAAAGGCATTACAGTAACAGCTAGATGAAGCTGCCATTGTTTTGCATTTAGTGTCTGGGAAAGTAGAGCTGCTGAGAACCAGATAAATAGCTCTAAATGGCGTTAACAATTGGGTTTCAAAGAAAGGGATAAAAACTGTGAATAATAGGCTCCATATGAAGCAGAAAGAAAGACAAACCTTTCATTTCATTTAAAAAGCTGCGCTCAGCCTCAAAAAGTGCAGAGGTGGAAAAGACCTCAGGAAAAAAAAAGCTATTTTGAAACTTGTGTATGCATGTGTGAACTGCAGGGCTCGTTTTCTCACAGAGAGCCAGCGCCATAAACTCAGAATGTGTTGCGATCGGAGATGAAGAGCTGTGCACTCAAAAGCAGCTCATTTGGTCTTTGAGATTCATAAGCAAACAAGCAGACAGAAGCTTGGGGATATGTTTTTCTCCCACTCTGAGATCCCAACACAAAAATATCCCAGTGTTTCTGTCTTTTAAGTATACGTGTCTTTGATGATTCAGGAAACTGAGAGCTTTGTGATGTTGTACGTCAAAGCTGCCCGATCTGTTCGTTTCCACTAAGCTGCTCTGCTCTGATGTGAAACATACAACGTCTCTGAGCAGGAAAAAGTGATTGAAATCTGTATCCGGGCCACAAATCTAATATTCTGAGAAGTGATCCATTTCATTATTTTCAACACATTTTGGCTGGCTCACTTGCTTAATTGACTGCAACTGATATCAGTGTAATTTTAAAGCCACTCGATGTGCTGAGGCGCAGAATCATTCGGAATATTCTAATCTTTTCTGAAATGTACGTTTTTAATCAAATTGGTTGCACCAGCTCAGCAAATCCTGTATAAGCTGTGAAGCTTTATCATCAGCTCATCAATCATTTTAAACTTCTACATCTACCCAACTTAGACTGTTCATCCGATAACAGCAGTGATGGATACATCAATTTTCACTGCTACGTAGATCAACTGAAGTTTGATAAAGTAGCAGCTGAGTGTGTTTAAAGCCTAAATATTGCTGTGTAGAAGTTTGGTTAGATCTGGAGAAGATTTTTTGGGGGGTAAGGTGAAAATGAATTAGATGTTTTGTGCTTATATTTAAGAATACAGAATTGAGGGGCAATAAAGAATATTTCTATTCTATTATATTCCAATAAAAATACTGTAATTTTACTGTTATGTATTTAAAACCACCTTAAACAGTCTCAATTTTTTATTTACTTAATTTCTAAAGTAGTCTTGGAAGCCAGGATTTAACTGGAGAGGTCAGCTGTCGGCCTTGGTTTCATCTGCTTCATCAAACTGGCAGAAATCCTTTTATTACTTCATTCAACTGGAAACTCGGCAACCTAAGTCAGTGGCCGAGGTCAAAAACCACTTTCAGTCATGAAACACCAACTAAAAATAATCGAAGTAGATTTAAAAATCATTGCAAACAGCAGGCTTTCTGCCATGTTTACTGAAATTCAGATAGAAGTAAAAAATCAAATGACATGGTGTTATGTTATCTAACAAACCTGCTCTTTTTCACATTTAAGGCAAGAAAGCATCCTGTTACTTAGATAATTAAAGGTTTTAAAGGTATTAAAGAACACGATTTTCCCCTCAACAGTCAGATGGTTGCAGTGAAATCCGAGCCTGTGAGCCCAGCTGTGAAGGAAGTTGGTCCTAGAAAGTAGTGATTTTATGTTTCAGTCGTGTGTAATTACACCGCACGTCTGTCTTCATTTCCTCCAGGTCTATCAGTACATGCATGAAACGATTACAGTGAACGGCTGCCCGGAGTACCAGGCGAGAGCCACGGCGAAGGTAAGAACCGCTCTGGAGGTTTACCATTATTTGAAATCAAAACAGCATGCTTTGTGGCTGAAAGTCTCACATAATGACTGGTGAATTATCTGTAAATCACATTAGCCAGTGATATCTTCACCAGTAATTTCTAGCCACTTGGACCGAAATTAACAAACTAACCTCCTTCTTAATGACCCTCATTAGGAGAATGTGTGTAACTAGGCCAAAGCATAAGTGGTTGCACCAAAGGCTAGGTGCTGACATCAAATGATAAAGTACTATCTTAGGTATTTCAATACCTGAGGAATATTTGCTCCAAAAAAAATAAAAAATCTGCAGATTGTATTCACCCAAGTTCTTGCAGATGCAAATTAATAATTGAGCTAACACAGGAGTCACCCTGTTGGATTAAACCTTGTTTATGGGGTTCTAATGTAACAGTATTTTGATGAAACAATATTTACTCTACAGCTAATCACTTAAATTAAGCCAAAAATCATGAACATCCTACTGAACTGACGGAGATAAATGAAGAAAAGGATTTAAATTGGGGATTCAGTCCATGAATTAATGATGCATAAACAGCCTTGCTAGGGAATCACCATGTTTCTGTAGGAGTTAACAAATGTTAATGTGTTAATGGCCAAGTTAAAGTTCAGTACTAAAGCCATTACAGAATCTCTGAATAATGGTGTTCACAGTGTCTAACTGAGTTTTAACTATTTTGCAAAGAAGAAATGGCAACAAATTCTGTCTAGATGTACAAAGCTGGTAGAGACAAACCCCCAAAGACCTGCTGCTGATTATTCACTAATTCTATCCACTGTGTAAAATGTCAACGATTTACACTGCATTTTATGGTTGTAATAGCAATTTTAATGAAGAAGAGTTTAAAGAGCAATCAAACTTTTGCCAGGCGTTCCTGTGTTGCTGTTGAGTCCAGAGGAACGCTTGAAGCTGTTCTGTTGGTTTCCTCATGCTGAGTGGTCAAATAATGGACAGGATGTCCAGTAGTGAAGATTCCAGCTCTTTTTAACCAAATCGAAAAGCTCAAACATTATCAGTAAAGATGAAGAGACCTTAAGCTTAAAGAAACTATTGATTACCACCGGTGTTCCAATCAATTTGGAGAATCCAAATGCAGGACACAAGCTACCAATGAATAACAGGTATACTACAGTCACTTAAAATATGGTTGGGGGTTCATGGGGTTGAAGATAAAGACAGGTGAAGGCAGAACGTTGAAGGAAGGGACGCTCGGGAATAAGGGCTGCTGGCTGAATATGAAGCAGACAGACTGGTTGTCGAGGCAGGTCTGATTCTAGTCAAAGCATTGGGAATAACTGAGTTGGAGGATAAAAAGGCAGTGGAACAACAATACTTATCGGATAGGATTAATTAAAATGCCCTAAAAAACAGACAAATGATTTAAAAAGCTCAAAAAATAGACTTAAAATTCTGAAAGGAAAACTGAGGGGGGGGAAAAAAAAGAACCGACTGTACTGAAATGCTGCTGATTTGATGATTAAATGGCAGAGAGGTATGTGGGTTGAGCATGGAGAGCATCTGCTACACAAAAACATGCACACACCAACACAAATAATGGGCTCCTCCACCCACAATAAAACCAGATTAGCTCAAATCACAGGGCAGCGAAAATGACCGAGAAGCTGAAACTACCTTTGAAAATCAGTTGCCATTTGGATTTTAGACCGAATTTTAAAGATGAAAGTAACATTCTCTTTGTATTTTCAAATCTGTTTGCACTTACATAATATCCATCTCACTCTCTGGCCCCAGATGTCTTTGTTTTAGTACCCGTGGTAGCTTTATATACCTGGTGTATAAACAGGGACCAAACCCCAGAGACTTTAAAGAAGAGATGAAGGTGTCTGAGATTTTATGTGAAGTAGAGGGAGAGGATAGCGAAAGTAGGCAAAAACATGAAATAAGAGCCAGGCTCAGTGTCCCTCATTAGTTCAGGGTCCAGCTGAGTCTACTCCTCTTCAACACGTCGAGATGAGTGGGTGGAAGGAGTGTAAAGGCTGGAAGAGCAAAACAAAGAAAGTGTGTCTGAGTATGAACGCAGTTAAAATTAGTCTGAAAGCTTTAAATAATAAGAGCTGCTCAGTTTCTTATTTGTCCATTAAAAATCATATTCACACTAAGCATAGTGCGGCGTGGTTAACTTAGGTTCAAGTAATTTTATGAGTGAGGGGGCAAGGAAGGGGTTAGTCGATTAATTAGGTCATACAGAAAAATAGCTACTGAATGAAAATTCTGGTTCTAGTTATTAAGTTAAGAATTTATGGGATGTTTCCTGCATCACTCTTCCTACATCCCACAATGCAGCACGCTCCCGAAATCAACGGAGTCTATACTATGAACGCAATTGTCAAAGGTGAGAAAAGGTTGACCTTAAACTCATTTTTGCACAAAACCACACAAATTGGCACCTAAAATTGCATCAGCAAAAAACAATTACAATAATTCTGCACAGATGTAGTTCGTCCTATTTACATGATGTATTATGCATTTAGGTATCTATTTGCATTATGCAGAAGAGGTGGGGAAAAAAATACCAGCTTCTTCTTTGGTTTTGCAAAATATGCAGATTTCATCTTGTTTTCCAAAGTGGGCTTGATTTTTTTTTAATGATGTATATTTAGTTTAAAACCATGGTGTAGCTTATTTTGGATATTTTTTTAAATAAAAACCTTACAGTTGTAGAACTTTCCAACAGACAATCCACATTCATGTGTTACTAAGCAACTCAAATACATCAACGCTAAAGACGATTTGTCTGTATTGCACAATTTATGCAAGACTCCTTGAGGCATCTTTGCTCCATTTGACTGTTGTGCCAATAAGCTGTTTTATTCCATGTCTCAATTAAAAACAGGCTTTAGCACCAACCCTGGTCTATCACTGTGAAAACCCCCCTGTTGGAGCAAAGAAGCACCATCATCCCTCCTTCCTCATCTCCGTCTGTTACATCTAGTTTTAGACCAATGTTCCTCTCAGGTGGATAAATTGAATGTCTTTCCTTTGGACCAGTCAGAAAAGAAGACTCCCTATAAAAGTTTCACATTTTTACTTAAGGAAGGAGAGTTTTTCCAGGAAGCTACAGAGCCGATTATCTTTTGCTTTTTGTGAAACCGTGTTGAATGAGATGAAAATGGCAAGCATCCAGAAACAGCCAGGTGGAAAGCAGAACTAAATGCATTGCAAGCTGAAGTTGTTGCTAGAAATTGAATTGCAAAAGAAAAGTAAGAGAAAGAAATCCTTTATTGATTTTTTTTCTGCCTCCTAAGTATTTTATGAAGCAAGACAACATATCTTTTGGCAGTTAAGACTTGTGTTTAACCTGAACATCCCTCTTTTAGGGCCTCATTAATCCAATCAATTACTCATTGGTATTTTTTCAAAAAAAAAAAAAAAAAAAGAGATGGAGGTTAAGAATAAAGTGATACGCTAAGCTATACTTGCATGTACAGTGCAGGGTATCTTTCCTCCGGCAAGCCTTTCATTTAAATCCCTCCTGTGTTCGGGAGGCGCCGGCCATCTGCCAGATTATGTTTTTGTTTGCAGAAACCCAGATAAAGTTGTGAAGGTCGATGCGCTGTGAGTTCTGGGAGGCGGTGGTGTGCATGCTGAGAAGCAGCCTTCACGGTGGGACACGGAGGGCGAAAGAGGAGACGCAGAGAAAGACATGGCGAAGAACAGAGAGGAATAAGAGGAAGCAGCATTTGCTACGTTTTGATCACTTCAACAAAACAGGCTGCAGGGGAAGAAAGATAATTTTGGGAAACAGTTTAACCGGAAATTAATTTGGATCTGGAAACTCTGGGAATTGAAGTATGAGCAAAGACTGGCAAGCTGTGATGCCTCAAAGTCCAACTTATCTGCCGTTGGAAATGTGGATGGGACATCTGCAAAAATTTTACACACCCCTCCTTTATGTTTTTACATTGTAATGATGTCTCAGCTATGATAAACGGTGCTGACTTAACACAGAAGCTCCCATGGAAAAAGGAGTGTCTCTGTCAGTGTATTTCTGCCATTAACTTCCCTAAGCTTGGCTAAAAAGATCCATGGCGCTTTGTTCTGAAAGCGAAAGGCTTGCGGTTCAAAGAAACCCCACAGCTGGTGGAGATAACGAGGGGGAAAGCTGTCTGGCAGCGTCTTCGTCCTGAACTTAGATGTGCTAATCCATGTGCACAGAAAGCCAGAAACTTCTCACGTAGAATATAAAATCCCCAGCCCTGACTAAATCCTGTCGCTCTGTCATAAAAACATCTCTGGCAATACAAAAATGGTTACGTCACATGTTTTACTTCATTTGGATTTTTTCGTAAAGCTTTCATGAATAGTGCAGATGACAATTAACAGCTGGACAAATATTCACATGGAAGCTGCATCACTGAACCTCAGTCTGCCACCTACTACTCAGCTAGTGTAATTACAAAACAATCTACTTCAAAAGGTAGCAAAAATTCTACATATCTCAAGGAATATCTTAGCACTTTTATCGTATTTTTCCCTTGCAGGTAAAAAAATTTAAAAAGGAAAAAAAAACTTGTTTTAGTTTTTAAATACTGGTTTTATGTAGGGGGGAAATTCCAGTTATTTATTTGTCATCATGCATCAGCGGCCATATTTAACTGGAACATCACTGTAATGTTCTAGTTCTTGGAAGCACAGTTTACATTTCAGTAATTTAGAAAAATGTAAATAATTAACATTTTTTCCATGGAAACTTATATACTTAACTTATATTCCTGTTAATTGATCACTATTGCTTAAAGCTTATGAAAACTCAAAATTATCTCTCTAGTAGCCAAACAAGTTTAACATGAGTTTATGTTTTATGGCTCAATATGATTAAAAATTTGTTTGTTATAAGTCATGTATGTTTTACAAGAACTCCTTAACATAATATTTTATGTACTTAGTAACAAAGCACATGAAGGATATTTGTGTGCAGCCCTACGTTACAACCAACCTCTGTTTAGCAGTTACTTTTTTTTCCCCTGTTTCCTTAAGGCTACAGTTGCAGCCTTTGCAGCCAGCGAAGGTCACTCTCACCCTCGGGTGGTGGAGCTTCCCAAAACAGAGGAAGGGTTAGGCTTTAATGTGATGGGTGGCAAGGAGCAGAACTCACCTATATACATCTCCCGCATCATTCCTGGAGGCGTGGCTGAGAGACACGGCGGTCTAAAACGAGGGGATCAGCTGCTGTCTGTCAACGGCGTGGTAGGTCTGAGCATCTTTTCAGTTTTATGCTGCATATAAAAACAGATACATTTTAGATAAGCTTCTCTGTGACGATTTATGGTTGGAGTTTTTTTTTTTTTTAACCTGTCAGAATAAATTCTGTCCTTTACTGGTGCATTTTCATCAGCTTTTTATGAAGCATTTGATCTCAAGTCTGAGCAATTAGCAGAGCAGCTGTATGAAGGTCAAAATGCTGTGCATGTCCTGAGTGGGTAGTAGAAACTTCCTTACTCACTAGAGCATTTATTAAAACAGACCGATTCCACCTGCTCATGTCTTCATAATCTGAAGCTGTTGACATGAAGGGAAGTGTTTTTAAAAATATATTGAAACAGACACCTGTTCTAATCCTCCATTTCTGCGGCCCCTCCCTGCAGAGCGTAGAAGGAGAACATCACGAGAAAGCGGTGGAGCTGCTGAAAGCGGCCAAAGACAGCGTGAAGCTGGTGGTGCGCTACACCCCCAAAGTGCTGGAGGAGATGGAGGCGCGCTTCGAGAAGCTCCGCACGGCCCGGCGGCGCCAGCAGCAGCAGCTCCTGATGCAGCAACAGCAGCAGCAGAATCTGGCTGCTCAGCAAAATCACATGTCGTAGGTGAGGCGCTTCATTACTTTAAGGGTGAGGGGTGGGGGGATCCAACAGCATGCGTGGTTTTATTCCAAACCTGTGTTTAGAGCCCCCTGAACTGGGGTCAAAGACATTAGATATTTGAATTTGCCAAAGCCAATGCCGGTTTAAATACAGTAAAATAATGTCAATGTTATTGTGTGGAATTTCTTTTGCTTGTAGTGACCTTATTTCATCAGCAATACATAACCTAGATTAGTTTTGTAAATGTGTCCTCTGTAACTCACCATAAGCAACCAGAGATTTTTCAGGAAAATCTTGGTAGCACAGGGGCTAAAAGCCTGAAACAGACATAGCTCTGTTATTTTTTCTAAATATATGTCTGATTTGAGACATCAGCTAGTCTTCTCTTAAGTGATGCTTTGCCCCTGATGAACAGTTAGAAGGAGTTAGCAAGTTTACCTTCCTTTTTGATGTGACTTATTGATAATTTGGTTCCAGTTAATTGACACCAAAAAAAAAAGTTGTTCTACTTTATAAACTTGGTGCCTTATTTTGAAAGGTAAAACCTTGTTTTGATTGGACTCTTCTCACAAAAGATTTTTTTCTTTTGTTTTGTGTGCGTGGTTTTACGAATCAGGATTACATAATTTATGCCCATTTGGTGATATTTTATATCCACCAGAAACTCTGTTGGATGGAGCTTTAAATGTAAGTTTCTCAAAGGAAACAAAACAGGTTCACTATGGACCTAAACCACTAATGCCACTGGGAAAAGGCCATTAGAGAGATCGTGTCATGCAGTTCCTAATTCTGCAACGCCATCTCCAATTTTTCAAGTGTTTGTCTGATATGTTGGCGACAGGCAAGCATCCAGGTTCTCTATGGCTTTTATGTAATCCCTGAAGCACATCAGTTGGCTTAAACTTGGCACATTGCCTGTGTTGGAAGGTATCTGGGAGTTGTAACATGCCTTTGCTGAGGAGTTGCAGTGCAGACAGTTATCTGAAAAGAGATCTTGTTTTATCGACCACAGAATTTTGCTCCAGCAGCCAAGCTGATGCCACAGGACAAGACCGGAGTGCAGCATAGTTTTGCATGCTTTGGGGGGAAAGGTTAGAGAGGACTCTGGGTGAATGTGAAGTCGTGGCTCTCAGCTTGCCGTTTTCTGTCTGTTTTGTGATCCACAGGTTGTTCCAGAAGAAGAAGAAGTAAAAGCCCTGCAGGGTGGATCTCAAAGATCGCCTACATGCGCTTAGGATCCCAAAGGAATCTCTTTGTAGTGGAGGAAATCAGCAAAAACACTCTTGACTTCCTCTTTCTCCCTTCCAGTGAACCACCGATTACTGAGCAAAGAGAGAATTTGGTGTGAAACTGGTGCTTTGACAAACATGCTGAAAGTTGTCCAGCTTAACTTTGTACTCCCTTTTATAGTTTTCTGTTCCCCAATTGTGGATTTTTAAATCTCCCTTTTTCTTTTGCATTTGTTGCTTATTTTTCCAGTTGTTCATTTTTAACCCTTCCATCTAATATGCAGTAGAGCTTCAGCCATTTTGCCATAGATATCATTTGTACCATGGTGTTTCGATCAAATCCTCAATTCTGGTGCTTGTGTCCCACATGAATGATTTCTCGTTCCGTTTTTCGATAAACTGTTTTTTACCTTCTATACTGTAGCAAGAACAGATTTTATATCTTGTAGTTTTAGCAATAAAACACATTGTTTGATTCAGTTCATGACTAAATACACGCGCGGAGTTAATGAGTGATTGAAATCGCAGTAAAGCAAACAGTGTTTCATTTACTGTAAGGCAGCTTCCGAATTCAAATCCACTGTACCGTTTGAAGAGATTAAGGTTGGTTTACTGACAAAATGTAAAATTACTGTGCAATATTTATAAAAAAAAAAACAACTCCAAATCAATAATTTCCCCTGAAATTTATTTAGAAAATATATAAAAAAGAGATGTATCAAACTTCTGTTTCCGACAGACTAACAGAATGTCATCCATTTACATAGAGTATGCTAGACTTATGTTTATTTTTCAGAATATTGTATATTAGATTAGAGATTTAAAGTTTTATCATTTCATATATATTCTTTCTTAAACATACAGGTTATTGTGGAATAGAGCATAAATCTGTGTTTTCCCCTTTTTAACAATCATGAGTGGAAGGTTTGGGATTTAGTTTACTGCCTCTTAAAAATGATTGGTTTTTTTTGTTGTTTATTTTTAAAGCAACGTATCTGATCTACAAAACTATAATGGTAACCTTCCCATTTGGCCTGTCTGTACTTTTGTTCCCTCCTTTGCTGCAAAGTGCTCCCTTTTTAGTCAGACTTTTGTCTTTTCTGTTTAAAGTTTTATATTTTGTCTTTTTCTGTTGCTGACGCTCCTTTCTTTGATTCCCTGACTATGTGAGTTTGGCTCTGGATTTTCTGTCCTACATTTTATTCCAAAATGAATCCTAGACTTTTAAAAACACTTTCTGAACATGTTTTGAGTGATACAAGAATATAAGTCATGTAAAAAAGAGTTAAAAAGACATAAGGATGCATTTTCTTTTAGTGTTATGGTCAGAAGTTTACATAGACTCACCACTGGCGAGAATCTTGTTAAACATGAGCTTTTAACGATTCATTAAGCCAGAATTATAAAACAATAGCATATTTTGAAGTTGAGACACTTAAATTTTAAACTTATTTCTCTGTGTGTAGAGTCACTGATGTTCCAGGACCTTTGAGTTTATGAACAATGTGCTTCAATTGGACAAAGATCATAACAAAATTGGGTTAGCAATGAATATAGGAGGCTAACATCAGACTTTTAGAGTGACCCTCTCAAAACATCAACTCTTTTGAACCCAATTCATGTGTTTACATTTGCTTAAAGTTGCATCTTTTTCATCGACACTGAAAAAGAAAACGGCCAAAAATGATGACATTGAAGCACATGGAGAGTGTAAGCAAGCTTCTGACCAGAACTATAAAATATTGCAGAGTTGACACCATTTTGAATAACAGAGCATTCCCCAAAATAATGCGGTTGTTATGGTGATATTTTATGTTGGACTCAAACATATTTGTCCCATATTTGTCCAAAAATATGAAAAGAAGTGAAATATAATTTTTGTATCTTTAAAACATAGGTACTTTTTCGTAATTGATTTACACTTTGAAGGATGATAGTCCTGTATCGTAAAGACGACAAGAAAAACAAAACAAACTGTTCATATGCAATTGTTATACATACTATATTTGTATAAATAAATATATGTTCTTGTGTTCAGCGTACTGCTTTGTTGTCTTTTCCGTCACACATTATGTGTTTTAGTAAAATACACTAAACTAGTGTATGAAATAACACTCCTATTATTCTGGCATTAAACAAATAACCAATTTGATAATCCTGTCTAAAATAGGAAGGTTTTAGTTTGATTAAATGCTTAGTGAATAAAAAAAATCTGTTTACAGAAACATCTGGTTTTAAAGTTGCTGCCTCACCTACAGTATTGTGGTCTATCTTTGCAGCTCCTTTCTCAAACAGCGTCAGGACAGATTAAACTCATGTACATCACATTCATATGTGATGTACATGAAACACCTCACCCTTGTGGTGTCACAGAGTACTACAGTGATGACAGCTTTCACTCGTTGCTGTTTTTCACTCTCTTATCAATCAGTGTTGACTGAGAAGTGACAAAAGTTATTTTTTGTCATATCAAAGTTTTCATTCTAGCAAATCTGGTGCACTAGAGCCGACTCTTTAGGGCTGCATACATCTGTGGAGGTTATTGTAATACAAGCCCCTGTTGGGATGTTTCATAGCAACACATCAGCAGCGACGAAGCCCCGTTACACTGATTGTGTTCGCCTTCAGGCGCTGTTACACTCCGAGTATCTCAGTGCAAATAGAGAACAGAAATCTGCATTTGATAATAGAGGAATAAAAGCCTGTCTAGCTCAGAGGCAGAAGTGGATTTGCAGAGCTTAAATAACTTCAGTTCTAGTTTTATCAAAAATGGGTTCCAAATAGGTGAAACCATTCTGTAAAATCAAACTGACAGTTGTAATCACCAAAATATAAAACAGCATCACAGAAGCTTTCTGAACATGTCAAGTACAATTTTAAAATACTCTGTAATAAATTGTCACATTTTATACGCTTTTTATTTGAATGATTTCATCAGCAGATCTGCTGTTATTAATGAGCCCATTTTGACTATTTTGTCAATGTAAATGAATTATGTTCTTCTTTATTTTTTTAGAAATACACTGTATAAACAAACCAACCCATAAAGACAGATCCAGATCCAACGGTCCTTTCTATCCAAATTACAACGTAATGCATTCAAATGCAACAGATGATATATTGCCAGATGCTAAAAAGAGGAAGAGAGCTACAGACATGCAGAGATACATGACCCATTGTTTTGCAGCAATCTCCCCTGTAATGAGGGGTGCTAATGATGACTCACATTTGGTCCGAGAGAGCAAACAGGTACATAAAGTGTAGAAAACCAAATTCAAAGTTAAGACAAAGAAAAGTGACAGAGTGAATTTGTTTCTGTCCCCTCATCTGGATAAAATATAATTATAAGGTAAGAAAGCAGGAATTATAAATATATCCCTGCTTTCTTACCTGATATTTGTCCTGCATTTTTCACTTTCATAAAAAACTAAGAGGTGGATTAAACAACTTTCTCATTTCATTTTTTTTTTAAAGAAGTTTTGATTGTAGATTCTTTCTCATCATAAGGCTGCAAGTTAGGCCATGTCTCCCTTGACCCTTATTTCCCTTATTTCTGGTTGAATAACGATGGGAGCAATACAATAAAATCCAAAGAAACATAGAATACACACTAGCTCCAGAGGCTCTGAGACATTTCTACCTGAATCAGAATCAGTTAAGCCTAAAATAGTTCACACTTCTGGCAGATTTTGAATAAATATAGTACATTTCTTCTGACTGAAAGTAATATTAACATTTTTGGTGGCCCAGTCAAAGTTCTGACTTAAATTTAGTAGAAGATCTTTGGGCAGAACTAAGGATTAGTGTTGTGCCAAGGAAGCAAACTAACCTCACAAACTTGGAGCTCATTGCAAAAGATAAGTAATCAAACATAGACAAACATGGACTTAACTGTATGTCTTCATAGTTTGTAATCCTTATCCTTCAGATCATGTGCGTCAAACTCCAGTCCTCAAGGTCAGATGTCATCCATCTTGCTTTTTGCTTCAACCAGCCTGAATCATATGACTGAATTGCCTCCTTATGCGCTCAAGTTCTGCAGAATCCTGCAGATCACCTAATTATGTGATGCATGTGTTTTGACACAGAGAGACATTTAAAGCAGTGGTTTAAAACTGTGTTCCTCAAGGACCAGTGACCTGCAACTCTTTGGCTGTGTCGCTTGTCCTACACACTTGAATTAAATGGCCAAACTTCCTCACTAGCATGCAGTCAGGCTCCACAGAGCTCTGCTAATGAGCTAATATTGGAGCCAGGTGTGCTGAAGCAGAGAGACGTGTAAAGGTTGCAGGACACCGGCTCTGTAGGACTGGAGTTTAATACCTGTGCACTATATATATATATATTGGCACTCTAGTAAACATGTGTAAAATTCAAAATTAAAATCTGCAGTTTAAAACATTTAGAGAAAAAAAAATCACTCTTAAGTGTAAGTACATTTGTTCAATGGAGGAAAAATCCACTATTTACTAAATTTTTTATTATTTTAAGGCACAACAATTCCTTATTAAAGCACTTTTCATTTTGAAATGATACGTGTATAAAGGAGGTTTTAATTCATAACCCATGACTTCTTGTTTTTCTGGGGTATAAATATGCCTTTCTCTTAACCATCATTCAAAATGTTGTCATTCACCATTTTTTGTGAATAACAACAACAAAAAATAAGGTGATGATATATAAACAAGATACATTTTGCAGAAAAATGAATGTTAAATGAAAGTTATACTAATTCCTTTTGAGATTATACTTCTGCCGAAAATGTAGGTTTTACTTTACTAATAGTTTATTCATTTTTAGAAGTGAGGGAAATAAGCATCAAGAAAGTCTTAAATTCATGATTTGATCATTATTATTGTTAGCATTATGATCAATGTAATCAAGTCAGACGTACTGTTATATATCAAATTATATTTTAATTCTTTCGTTTCTTCAAGTAACTTAAATCTAAAGAGGTAATTTATCTACTCGTTTTTTAATATCAAATCAGAAAATGAAAAGTAGCAAAAAGCACATTTAGGGAACCAAAAGTTTTATTTTTAAATTTGCCAGTGGTGCATTAAAAAAAAAAACACAGCTTACTTACAGCCCAATAAGACTTGACCACCCCCTCCTTAAGTCACCCGATAAGTACCATCAGAGGCCATCTGTTCTCCACACTAGTGCTGGTGGTATAATGAGGGGTGCTAATGATGACTCACATTTGGTTCGAGAGCGCAAACAGGTACACAGAGTGTAGAAAACCACACCAGCACCTTAAAAGTAGTGAGACGCTTCCATTTGTTTCTTTGATTACATTGTAAGAGGAATTTTTCTTATTTTTCTGGAATGAATACATAGATTTTTAAGATCATTCACAAACAAAAGGCCACATGAGTGATTACAGAAGCACAAAATAACAAATGATGTCAGCTGACCTCAAATGTGATCCCGAAGCCTTGTTAGCTGTTGAGAGGCGAGACCATCACGGACAAACTCTGTGTTTAATACATAATAAATAACCGGCTCTGTCGATTTTGCCAGAGCACCAAAATTCATTGGAATTAAAAAGAATCTGTTATTCTAATTGAGCATTTTAGATTTTCTTTTACGTGAACTGGAAAATAAATTTGCAAACAGACTAAATGGGGAGTGATAATCACACAAATATAAAGATGAAAACTATAAATGTGCTTCTATCTTTCTGGAAACATTGCTGAACGTGAACACAAGTCATAGAAAACTTAAAGCCCTCAGAAAGTTTAAACATAAAGTTTGATAAACACAACAACATGGACTGAAAAAAACGTAACATTTTAAATATTTTAAAACTGAATAATGCATTATTACATTAAATATGTCGCATTGGGTATTTTAGCTCATGTAGAATAAATTGAAGTTATATTACATATTTACAAAATCTCATGTAAAGAATAAAAGATATTTGCCACGGCTCCTCAGACTTTACTGTCCTTATCCGCTTTGCACAAAAACTTCTTCTTACTATCATTTTGTTGCAAGAGCAGCTGGTGTCTGAAGAAACTGTCGTGTCCTCGCAGCAATCTATCCACATCAAAGCATGGGTTTCCCTTCACAGGACATGGTAGACAGGCCTGGAACCAGGGCTCTCTGGCGTGCAGGGCTGGGACTCGGAGCTGCCGGGCGAGAAGGTGGGCAGGTCCCTCAGAGAGGCCGGTCCACAGCCGGACTCTGCCGAAGACAGGCGGTCCACGATGCTAGACAGACACTCCAAACTGGAGGCGCCGAGGGCTTTGTCATCCAAACCGTCTGGAAAGACAAAAACATTTCTCATCTATGTCTTAACTAAGAGGTCATTTTAGCAGGTTGCAAAAGAAACATCTACCATTTATAATAAAGTAAAAATTATACCTATGCTACATTTAAATAAACAATGTTCATACAATTTCCCTCTATTTTAATTAGTCGAACAATTAATAGTCTTTTAAAGGAATACAGTCTTACCATTCTTTGCAAATGAAAAGCCATTACGGTAGTTTGCATTCAGGTGTTGCCACACTGGACTGCTGCTTCCAGCCTGTGAGAACACAAGAAATCAAATTGACCCAACAAATATCTCTCAAAACAGACTGATATCATGTGTTATGGTTGAATACAGGAATCCTGAGTAGGACAAGGCCAAGAAAGTACAAAAACAGCCAGTGCCCTTTATCATATTCTGGACGGGCTAATAAATCCTAAATTCCAGCATTATTGGGGCTTCTTTATTTCATGTTCACCTTGAAGTCAAAGTAGCCTGGGCGCACGCCCCCTCCCCTGCCCAGCCTGGAGTGTGGCGAATCGATTGTATCAGTGGAAGCAACACCGGTTTGTGCAAGATGACACTTTCTCCGAGTAAATCTGCAGAAAATCCTGGCAGTGGTGCAGATACATGCAGTCAGGATGGAATGCGGGGGAAAGCGCCCGGGTTCTGCTGCCAGACTAAAGTAAGGTGGATTTAGTTGGGTTTATTGGGGCCATAAAATGTTTGGTGGTGGGAAAGCCATTAGTCCATTGGGTTATTTTTAATAATCTGATACATGGTCAGACTTAGTGTTAAAAGAATTGAAAAGAATGGATAATGGAAACTCAACAAAGACAGCAAAGGCTGTAGAAAAGGTGTTGTACTATAACACTACAACCTGCAAAAAAAAAACTCCTAGAAATTGAGGTAGTAAGTTTCTAAACAATCTGGATAATGAGATCTTGCAAATCTGCTGCAGCACCATAATTATAATGCAGTACTTGTTCTTAACTGAATTGGTTTTATAGCCACAAGTAACCCCAATAAACATTTTGGCAAGTGGTCTTACCATGCTGTCAGAGCAGCTGGACAGTGGGCTGCCTGGCTCGGAGCTGCTCTCTCCAGGTAGGCCGTAAAAGCTCTCCACCTGCTCCCGCAGCAGTTCCTGCAGGCTCTCAATGTACTGGATGGCGTTGCGCAGGATCTCCACCTTGGGCAGACGTTGGCTGGGGTTGGCCGAGGTGCAGCGCCTCAAAGCCTCAAAAGCATGGTTCACTTTCTTCAGCCGACGGCGCTCCCGCATGGTGGCGGCCCGCCTGCGGTCCACAAAGCTGGATTTGCGTTTGCAGGCCTTGCAGGCCCACTGAAGGCAATGTCCAGGCTGATGAGGGGCACCGGGCACTCGGACGTGCTCATCTTCCTCGGAGCCTGTGAGCTCCATGCTGGTGCCAAACTCCAGGCTGTCTGGAGAGGAAGCACAAGCTCTGTCGTAGTAGAGCTGGGATGGGGAGAAGACATCCATGGCTTGGTAGAGAAAGGCGTCAGTATAGAACGAAGGAGGATAAAGTTGCTGGGTGAACGAGAGGAGACCTCTGAGTGATATGAGGGGTCTGTTGCCCCAGACCCCCCTTATATGCCCCTAGGCTAAAGCCCAGGGCCTACATTGGTCAGATCTAATTACCATGGCCCATTGGCCCAGCCAGAAGGCAGGCTGGAGTTTGTTCAGTTCCCTCCCTGCCTCATCCCTACCACCACTTCACCCCCCAGTACCCTGCAGAGTTTCCCACATCTGCACCTACTGGTGTTTTCCCACTCATCCCCATTTTCACGATGAACGCTGGGCATGCAGCCTTCCAAGGTGTTTCAAACTCCATCTGCCGTGTGGTCTGTGTTTTCCAAAGAGTCTTTTGGCTTTATTTGACTTAGTTGATCTGTAAGTAGCCCTATCTTGTAACTTACAGCTACACTTTGCTAACAAAACAACCGAGGGCTCGATCTGTTCGGCCAAAGTGTGCAGCAAAGCAGGGCGACCACTTCCAGCAGTATGCTGGCCAGTTGTTACCGTGGAGACCATCAGCGTTGCAGATGCAGCCCAGCTGCAAAGAAAGGTGTAACATTTCAAGCCCCAGCTAATTCACAAAACAGTGGCAAACCGTCTAAATGCCCTATCTCATCATTTAAGGTGCTGCAAGAGAAAGCTGACCCCTGTTTGCCAAAGCTCATTAAAACTAATGACGCCGCTGTGTATCTCAGCTCTGTGGACCAAATTTTAACCATTAAAAGGTAACGTCGCAGGTTAAGCACCACATTACAGCACCCAACAGATGGCCATGACGGTGCAATCGTTTTTATTCAAGTGGACGGCCAACAGCTTAACAGGCTTTAAACGCAGAGCTGTTATTGGTTGGAAATCTTAGCATCTGAGTTCAATGTTTGCACTTAGATTCTGCTTTTTAATTCAAACCTGATCATTCTGGTGTAATTATTATAAAATGTAGATGTAAATACGTCCACATTTTCACATTAAGTAGTAGATTAATTTTGTCTCATTAATTGTAAGACCTGTTTGTGACTTACTTCATCACAACATCTGCCCACTCAGCACAATAATGATGTGCTTCTTATGTTGCCTTTAATAAAAGAAAAGATAAAATAAAGCTGTTCTGTGATTTACCTTAACATTGTTTTAATATTGTGAAATACATAAAATCTAATCTCATTAGATTTAAAATTTATCGTAATTTCATAAAAAAGTATTGACTAGAAGACAATGTCTCTTTAACTTCAAACACTTTTTCTTTTATTTATTGAAATATTCTGCTTTACTAAATATGGTAATTGTCAAACATACTGCAATTTACATAATAGAGTAAATAAAAAGGTGTGTACACTTCTGAGCTCCTTTGCTTCTCCACTCAGTAGTTTCCAGTTAAAAAAAAAGCTTAAATAATTATAATTAGTCTGATCTTATATTGTAGGCACATGAAGAGATTAAAAATTAAAACAGCAGAGAAAAGAACCCTTAGATTACTGAGTGAGCAGGGCCTCATTAAACTCTATTAATGTTGGCAATTATCAGGTTTCTAGTTGTTTTTGGGGTTTTTTTTTTGCAGAAAATAAACAATTTATACTACAACAGATGTTGTAATGTTCTCCAAAATCATATAAATGCTTTGCTTATTATTGGAATTCCTAACTTTAGCTTCCTTATGGAATCATTTAGCTGTTAATATTTGTGTTGTGAGCCTTACTGTCTAATTCTTTTTCATATCTGCATTTAGACAAAGCAAAGGAAACTCTGACCGGCCTTTCTCCTGCCTGACCTTGCTGGGATTTGTGTGTTGCTGATGACACCATATAATTGTCATTAGTCTGTGAAGGGGGAGTTTAAAAAGTCAGAGCTGATGAAAGGTGGAATGCTATAACAGGGGGTGAGGTGGGGGATCAAACCTGGAAGCTGAGCGCTCTGAGTTGCCCGAACTTTCCTTCAACATCTTGCCATGAGAAGCGCTCAGATTTGCAGGGTTTGGCAGCACACTTCTCTCTGCTCACTGCCAAACAAATGGTGTTGCCACTCAAAATGTTATTTTATCGTTTTTCTCATTTCTTTTGTTTCATACTGAGTGAAAAATAATCCTGAGAAAGATTTTATTTGCCTTTCTTTGATATTTCACTCTGCTTTTCAACGTGCATTAAGCTCCTTAATTCATGCAGAAAAATAATATTAAATGTAACAGCAGTTTAATACAAATTTTAATTAAAAATTGTTTATGTTTTTGTACTCGTTCTGAAAAAATATGCTGTGATAACCCCCAGCCATATTTTCATTCAGATCACGGAGCCGTTTGGAGGAAATAGGGTTATCAGACGTGGGGGAGGTGGGACATAAAAGCTCACCCCTGCCCCTCACTTAACTCTGCCTTTGACCCTTGAGAACAACAGAAAAGCAACCCCAGAAAGTTCCCAAGAGACCAGTCTGGGACAGAGATCACATCACTGGGCCAGTGTGCCAGTATAATCTCCCGCTCTGCATCCAAAAACTGCGCCATGTGCTGCGCCAATCAACCTCCGGGGCTCAATTAGGCAGGTTTTCTCATCGACGACGTCGTTCTTAGCCTCTAAAGCTGCCTTTGATCCCCTGAGCGGCTAAACAAGCGGCAGCAGGGCCGATGTCTTCTTCAGCTGTGGCCCCTCGGACAAACTCTGACTGCAGTTCAGGGGCTGAGAGTCCTGCGTGTTTTCTTAGGTGTGAGCGGTTCCCAGAGAACAGGGCTCGCCAAACGTTTTGGCACATTGTGAGAAATATCCGCATTGTATCCTTACGAGCTGTCAGCGGTACAATTACCCGAAGCGGCGCAGTTCAGGCTGACAATCTGTTCATTTTAGGTGAAAAAAGAGAAATTTAAGCCTAAATATTCATATCCCTGCCAGATTTAGGTACAAACACGCTAAATAAATATTATTGTGTCGTTCAGATATTCAACCAAACACTTTGTTTCTGATAGAAAATGCGAAAAATATTTTTATATACATTTTATTTTACAAAATCTATTTATACCTAAATAATATTCTATAAGAAATTATTATAAGCTTTAGTAAAGTGGGTATGTGCAGCTTTTTACATCTTTATGCTGGTATTTTTATGAATAATATTTGGTTGTTGAGCTCCAGTATTTGGGACTGCTATTACCCTAATCTGCAGCTTCTTCCACAGATTTTCAAATTCAAGTCAGTACTAAAACAGGAGAACTTTAAAATGTAATAACTGAGCTAAACATATTAATAAGAGTGCAATTTGTTGAGTTAAAGTCACTTTTTACAAGGTGAAAAAATAATTAACATTTCACATCAACAGTCCAAATGTCTCTCTAAAAAGTCTCGGTGAGAGTCTGTAACATCCTCAAGCAGTTACTCAGCACACACATATCTCTACAGAGGAAATGACCTTCAAATGTAAGCATTGTTTGAAAAAACTTCCTGTAAGCTGAAACCTGGAGTAACATTTCTTCATGTTTTACCTAGCTATTTTCTTTACCAAGTTGATGTTATTGCTTGGTCTTTTGTCCTTAAACCTGGTGAGCAGTTGTGACATTTTGCATGAGGCTTTATCTGTCTGAGTCCCAAAGGTCAACGAGCACTGTGAGTCGTCTGCAGAGATCAGAGCGAGCCATCGTGCAACACGACATCCAGCATCAAACCCCGTCCCCTTCTCTGTCACGTCAATACATGACAAACAGGACTGATTGGATTTCCAAGCCACTGGCGCTGAGCCACACATTTCATCTAAGCGCTTTGTCATGTGATGAAGAATTAAGACCTAACGGCTAAAATAACTGTATTAACCCACTGGGGTTTGCACTCGTGCTTGGAGCCCAAGTTTCCGTGTTCCCAACATGTGATAGGGGAGGAGTGTGGAGGCACGCAGTGTTTGGAGGAGACTCGGATTACTGCAGTGGGATCAGGCCTGCTGGTGAACAAAGACAAGCACTCTGGCAGGGAACCGTTCCAGTGCAGTTTCGACAGTTTTTATGGACTTCTAATAGCCAGGAATACTAGTGTGAGTGCTAAGTTTTTTACTACTTGTGTTTGCTTATCCTTATAAGCAACTAAGTGATAAATACTGGCATGATGCAAATTGTAAAATGAACAAAGAATGTCTTTGTTTTTCAAAGATTTTATCAATTTTTGTAAGACAAAACGTCAGTGGGGCAGTCGTCAGCATGCAGTTGAAATCTGAAAAAGAAAAACTGTGTAAACAACTTAAAACAGGGTGACTTATTTATTGTTGGTCAGCTATGTATACAAATTTCCAAATAAAATGCAAAGTTTCAACAATCTGTTAAGCTTTGAAAGCAAAATAAATACATTCATAAATCACGTCAATATAAAATATGTACAAATTTTTGTCCTCCTGGTTCAAGTGAGAAAAAGCCAAAATTATGCATCACAACCAGACAAATTAGAGCAAAATATTGGAAATTTTAAATTAAACAAAAAACTCTTCAGACTGTTTCAGTTTTCTGAGGGTTCGGCGGAAAAGTTGAGTTTCTCATCATTTGTGATGCTGTCCACAATTGAGGACAGACGCAGGAGGCTGGAGGACGCAGAAGACTCACTGGTCACTGAAAGCAAAGAAAAGTATGTTACTTGTGTTTTAATCAAAAGAGACATGAAACCAGGGTAATATGCTTGTATGGTGTACAAAAAGTCATGACATTAAGTAATTTTTAACTGCCAACGCATTATGTCAGGAATCCAACATTTGATTTGAATATAACTCTGTTATTTCAAGTTGGCATAACAATTAATGAAGATAACTGCTGCAGCGACTGGCTTCTTGGGGTTACATAATGTCCACAACAATAACTGATTGTTCAGCTTTTGCAAACATTTCTAATGTTTGTGGAGGGCACAGTAAATGTATTAAAACCTGCTCAATAACTGTAAATAAGTCCAACAATGCATGGTGCACCAAGATGCATTTGCTTTCAAAAGGCAAAATGTCAACCAAAGCTTGTTTGACAGTGAAGTCAATCAATCAGTGTACACAAATTCTGCTTTAACATGGACCATTAACTTCTAATTAATTTGCACAAAGGTTGAATAATTGATTTATATGTACTCTTTGCTTCTGTCTTCATCATGATCAACACTGGGAGTACTGCACATTGTGGGTCTATTTGTGTAAATGTCCTGGATACATAACCTCTATTGATAGAATTATTTAGACAAGAAAAAACTACAGTAAAAGTGGGCTTTTAGTTGTCATGTTCTGTCCAAATTTAGACCAAAGAATTTGAAAATGAGGCCCATAATACACATTTTGATGCAGACAATTTCATTTTGTGTACTTAGAAAGCATCATTATCTTTTCTATATCTGTTTAATGAAATTTATATTAATTTATATAAGTAGAGCAGAGCAGGACATAGCTCTTCTTCCTTTTGGCCCATAAGCATTGGTCTTTTGTAAGCATTGGGATTTCTGTGAAATCTGTATCTATCAAACTGAAAAATCTCAGGTATGTTAGAAGAGAAAAAGAGAGAAATTAACATACCAGAGGACGACCAAGAGCTAGGTTGGTTTACCAAATATCTGAGATGTTGAACAACTTAAAGTCATAAGTGTCCTGCCAATGTGAGCCCATGCTATAAAAGTGGAACATTGTTCATTGTCCTCAAAACTTAAAAATATAGGAAGTTAGGGTATGGCAGTTTAAATGTGTCACTGCTCCTGTAAGATGTAACTTAGAGACAAAAAATCTTGGCAACAAAACATTAGGTGCAGGTCTACAAATGTAATCCAAATCTAAGATAAGACCACTAAACCTCCTCAGAGGATTTGTAAACACAATTTAAAAACATAGACAATTCCGACTTTACTATCAGAAATCTGATTAATGCCAATGGGCTCGTGAGAGCAACCAACATTGATAATGAGTATGAAGGAGGAGAACTAACTTTCTGGAGGAACGTCAGATTTCAGTGTTTTTTTACGTGGCCAATGAAAGAATATAAAACGATGTAAAGAAAACAAGAAAGTCTAAATGTCCAGATCAATATCTCCTGCTAATCCCACAGTCAATATTTTCAACTAGAAAATTTCAATTCATGGAAAAGGTAACAATGACGCAATTTTACTAAACAATTTGTGTCACTTGCAAAAAGTGAAGAAGCATCATCTGTTCAATGATGAAACTATGAAAACTATTGATTATTGGGTTCGCAACAGCTCAAACTGCCTTACGACACTTCTGAATAATCTCTGCTTTTCTCTTTTGGCCTGCAGATGGTCACAGCGATTAGCTTTGCCAAGCCTGAAAGAAATGAGAACCTGCACATTGCCAGTTGTGGCAATACTTAGTTTATTAACTGCTAATTGCAAGAAATTGCTGACAGATGTACCTTCTCTCTGGTTCATTGCGGCATTGGAATGATCAGCAGAGGTCCGCCAGGTCTCAGAGGACTTCTTCCATTGATACTCATCGCTGGCAAGCTGCTGAAGCAAGACAGAAAGATTTTACTCATCCTATAAATCTAGAATTTCTAAATGTTTGTGACAAGCTCAAATAAATAAACATTACACTGCAACAAAACGGGCATGAATCTGAGAAGAGTGAATCAGTAAAAGCTTACATTAAGCTCTTTGGTGTTCAAGGAAGTTCCGTTTTGAATTTTCTCTTGCTCATCCAGAGTCTGCAACAGGTCCTGTAGCCTTTCAATGTAACTTATGGCGCTGCGTAAAATCTCCACCTTGGGTAGTCTCTGGTTGGGATTGGCCACGGTCTTCTTTTTTAACGCGTCGAAAGCTTCGTTGATCTTCTTCAGCCTTCTCCTCTCCCGGAGCGTGGCGGCCTTGCGTCGGTCTGTGGGTGCTGACTTTCTCTTGCAGATCTTGCAGGCCCACATGAGGCACTGGCCCTCGCAGTGTGACTGGAAACCCGGAGGGGCAAGCACATGCTCCTCTCCGCTGCTTTCCCCCCCTGTCTCCGACAGGACATTATCTTGGCCTGGGGACAACGGGCTGTCATTGCTGTTAGAGTACAGAGGAGAGACCCCTGCGATGTCTATGTGCTGTAATGATCCATGATCCGCTTCCTCCAAGTAACGCAAATCACTGAAAAGATAAGTGCTGGTCTCAAAAAGGTCCATCATATTGTTGCGTCCTTCTCTCCGTTTTGACAGTGGAACTCTGGCATTTAAATAGAGCAGCGGGGACACAGTCAACAGACTTATATATAGAATGTGAAACTCTATCCAACACTGGCTGCCACACTGCAACAAGCATATTAGTTTTGAATGGGTCTCTGCTGCACACTGACTTTGTGTTGGGAATAAATACATTGAGGCATTCAGAAGCTATTAAAGAGTCACCTCGAATTTCATGACAGGTGCTATAACTAAATACATCTGAACAAAATGGCTGCATTATGGTGTTATTTAATGTCTAAAGGGAAACACGAAATCTGTTTCACTTTTCAATTTTACTTTATAGGAGCAACTAAGGTGTTGCTATGTTTAAAAAAATGGCTTAAATTATATCTTTCTTCGTATCAATTAATGATATTTTCACCTTTTTTTTGCAATAATGCAATTAACTGAATGTTAAAAGCCAGCTGGGCCACTTCAAAGTGATACGGATCAGGGATAAAGGGAGGGACAAGAGGAAGGAGTGAACAATTAAAGTGTCCTTATAAGAAGGACAGAAAACATAGTTTTCAGAAACCTGTAAAGCTGCTGTTCATTTGTAAAAGTCTATTAAAATCTAACAGAAGGCTGATTCAAATTTTTATTTGCTTTGGTACCAATTTCTAGTTTTCAGCCACAGCATCCTATTGAGACTTCTCCATTAAAGGCACAATGATCTTGCTATGGCTGCCCATGCTGAAAATTGTTCTGCTCCACCTCAGTGTATCAGTTTATACAGTTGGCCACAGAACCTAAGTTTTTTTTTTTTTTTTTTTTGTCACCAAACTATAAAAAACCCAAACAGAACACTAAAACATTTTTCAAATCACACAGAATCAGTGATATTAACATGCTCTCACATCAATCTCGTTTCAAGAATAATTACTTAAAGAAGCTAACAGTCTAGCTGAAGCATAAATATTAGGCTAAGCTCTTCTTTTTCTGATTTCTTTCTCAAACTCAAAACTTATTAGTCGTCCCCCACACAAACCTGAGTACAAAGGGAACTCTATCCTTTAAGGTAATGGGCCCAAGTCTGGAACAGAGGTCGCGCTAGACGTTTTTGTTCTCCGACATTTTGACCAACATAAAAAAAAAATCGGTCATGTACTATTTTTACCCGTCAAATTATAGCCACATGAACATAGACTATTTAACTGCATTTTTATGCGGTTTTGTTAATATTCACTTAGTTGAACCGTGAATCCAGATCCCATCATAAAGCAGATGACTTTTTTCTCCGTCACAAAAATCACTGACTGTGGGCCCAATAACTTATAATAAATGAAATTAAACGACTCCATTTAAATTACCAGCACTTCACCCGCTGGGGTCTGAGCGCCAAAAGCCTCACAAATTCCTCCTGGTCCGCATCTGCAGAGAGATCTGCGCCAGTTCATCGGTCAGTTTACCGATCAATTTAGTTTTTATCCTGTGTGCGGTACGGGCGTGCGATTTTACGAGGATTTTTTTTTATTATTATTATTTTTTATTTATTTATTTATTTATTTATTTTGTGGTTTCGCTTCCCCGAAACGGACGGATGTTACGTCTGCCGCGCTCCTCCTGAGCGCCGCTCTCCTTCTGGCAGCGTGACGTTTTCCAGCCCCATTGGTTAAACCGCAGGGTGAGTTAAGTTTAATTCTTCGCAGCGGTGGAGCCGCGTCCGCATTGGTTGTTCAGCGAACTGCGCGTGTTACGGTCTAATTAACTTCTGCACCTTTATTTATTTCCTCAAGATAAATTGCCGGCTCCTCTGTTTCGACTGTAAATGGATTAGCTCAACATTGCATTGTCTTTAGTTTTCTCTGGTCGGTATGTAATAGAGGCTGAAATTAAACGCGCCATTTCAACCAAAGGTTTGGGATGCGCTTCTGAACCAGACGCTCCAAAGCGTCCGGTCCATAACTCTTCGACACGCTGTCAGTTCCCGGTCAGAAAGACGCATTTAGTTCATTGTCCATAAGATGATATTCAGATATTATTGATTGGTTTTAGTTCTCTTTGCGTAAAGTCTATAATATCTGCCTGTGTGCACCAGTCAAGGGTGTGAATTATAACCTGTCAAATGAACGACGGGCTTC
Source organism: Girardinus metallicus (assembly GCA_903067095.1). Lineage (NCBI taxonomy): Eukaryota > Metazoa > Chordata > Actinopteri > Cyprinodontiformes > Poeciliidae > Girardinus > Girardinus metallicus. The sequence goes on from CAEGAE010077027.1 coordinate 111,123, forward strand.
AAATTTTCCCGTCGTTCAAAAACAATAACCGGTCAAATACGGAAAATATTCCGTTAACGTGACCTCTGGTCTGGAACAACCTGTCGCCAAAGTTGAAACATTGGATTAACTAAAAACTATTGAATTTGCATATTTTAACCAGGCATTTGCTATAAAGATTACACATTACTCATTCTTTATGGATACTTTCTCTGTGATTTAGTAACTTTTTATGTCTTTTGTGTTTTTTTTGTACTTTCATGGTTGTTATGTCTTTGAAAAGTGCTGAAATGATTAATTCATTCATAGGATACTGGCCAAACGTGCCTGACTTTCAACATCTTTGTTAAGGTTATATTTGGATACCAAAGGGCTGGCTGACATGGAGGGAAAATTTAAAGAATTACCTCTGATGTCAAAGACAAAGATATAAATGGATACAGTCCAGTTCCATTGGTTTTCATCTTCTGTCATGATGTAGCAAGGGAAGGACCTAAATGTATATATTGATAGTGAGAGTTCTTTAACAGTGAACAATATGGAGAAATTACAGGGGAGATATGGAAAAGCTGTGACAGAAGGAAAGCAGGAAAACAGAGGGGGAAGAGTAATTATCACAAAGGGAGCTGAATTTAAACCAACACAGATCTAAGAGAAAAAAAACAAACACACCAAGAACAGAACACAAGAACAAACCAAAAACTAAACACAAAGGAATAAAATAATACGACATCACCTTTCTAACAATAAAGGTGTATTGCCAAAGGTGGCAAGATCTATTGAATATAAAAGAACAAGGAAATTATCAAAACACAAATGAAAACCAAAAACCCAACAAGGATTTTAACGCTTTCTATTTCGAGTCGTTTATCTTTGACTTGATGCTGTGGTAAAACACTTGGTAGTTTTCCAAGGTTCCACAATGGATCTTTAACAACAAAAATACCATTTCAATCAGTGAAGATATGTTTTTCCTATTTGTTTAAATGCAGATAACTGTGTTTCAAGCACAGTTAAGATAATTTATCATTGTGCCTTAAACAACATTGTTATTTTATATGATTAAAAATTAGTCAAACAGATTGTTAACATCCTGGAATTACAGCATTAAATCATGGCATCATTCTTGCTACTTATTAGGAAGCACGTTATCAAATTCTGAGACCCAGTACATTTCAGGATGGTATAAGAATCTTTGGCAAACTTAGAAATCTTAATTTCTGCTACTAAACATTTTCCCTTGGAAAAAAGACAGTGCATTTCTCCTTTGATGCTTTTAAACCAATAAGAAATGAATTTCCAACCAACTTCCTGGTAAATATAGACAGGAATGTGCAGTGTCAAAACAGCTTTGTGAAATGGGTGCATAGGACATTATAAATAGAAATTTGCCTCATTCATTTTAGATCAGAGAAAAACATAAAAGCCTCTGAGAAGGTGATGTATTGCCTGTGGCATATTTGTTGCAACCTTAAAGGGCTACAATTGGAAACTTCACAGGCAGGAATGTGAGGGATCCCTGCTTCTGTGCAGCTGCATGACCTTGTGCATTGAAATAAAACAAGATCAGGCAACAGCTTTTGAAAGAAGAGGCTATTTAAGTGGACTGAGAGCCTCAAACATGGGTTCCCCAGGAGGAAGTTTCTGAATGACTCAAATGTTAACAGCACTTTAATGTTAGAGACTCTTAGCAGTCCCAATCACATCTAATTTTGGTTTTTGGAGTAACTTGTGGTTTTGTCTGCAAGTGTTGACAAATTGCCCATCAACTTGAACAGAACGTGTCCACTTTATAAGTAAAACTTTATAGGTAAAACTCCTCTTTTCTACTGTAAAGAGGAGTTCCACAGGGCTCATTAGGATCCCTGTACTTCACTCTCTGTGTCATTCTCTGTAAATTTCAAAAGTGCTCATTCACCTTTTAAAAGATATCAAAGAAAACCAGTCATCATTACTCAAAGTTATCAATTATGAATTATGCAAATATTTTTGTGCTTTTTAATCTATTTACCTAAGAAAATTTTGACATGTTTTGAGTTAAATGTTAATCAACCCAGCAAGATGTCATGTTTTGCGGTAGAGATAGTGAGGAAGATGCAATGATCCCAAGTAGAATTGAAGAATTGATGAGTTTAATGAAGATGTCATAATACAAAACTCCAAAGTCCAGGCAGCACAGAATGAGCAAGAGGCTAACTGCTCACAACTGGTGGCAACTGGTACCACAATGGACATCTGACAACAGACTTCACAGCAGACAAGACGGATTAGACAAAGACCCAACGAGGAACAAAGGAACACAGGTGGGATTAAATACACAGAGGGTAATCAGGGAAACGAGACACAGCTGGGAACAATCAAGGGACAAGACTCAATAGACACAGAAACCTAACATAAACACAACGAAAACTCAAATCTTCACACAAGGTCTTATTGTTCTCATATGGGGAACCTGCACTGCCAGTTGGGGGAATTGGTTGTTTTGACTAGACGTATATTTCTTCAAGGACATTTTGAAGCAACCTTGGTAGAGAAATTAATGTCAGTCAATGTTCACCCCAATGAACCTCACAACACTGCATCATATTTAAATGCAGATGATACAATTAATCAACAACAGCATATTAGAAGTAAGTTGATTATATTCTATTTGTTCTTAGGTTTTTTTTGTTGTGTGTTAAGAGTTTAAACCTCATTGAGACATTTTACCTGGATAAATAAATATCTACACACAAAAAGTTGAAACTGTCTTATTTTTACACAATTACTGATAGTGCACACATTTTACATGCAGATATAATTATTTAAAATCTCTGCACTTGCTCAAAAAGTATTGAACGTTTTGGAATGTATACTACATCATAAATGGTAAATGTAATACATTTTTTAGGCATGAATTATTCAGAAGTGCATACATTTTTATGAAGCATTTTATGTTATGAGCTTGCCAAGCGACATAAGAGTTGTCTTGAAAGAGCATTTTAAGTCTGTCTTGTCAAAATGAACTATTACCTTCTATGTTGCTGTAAACAACAACTGCTAGCACAGCTTCTTATTCAGTTCCCTATTAAAAAATACACTTGCATGTAATTAAGATGACAATGAATAAGGAGTGATGATGAATAAAGTGGATTACAAATAGAAAATGGTTTCAAATTAAGTTTCATGTGAGATCACAATTGACCTTTATCATCCTGTGGCGAACTTACATCTTTGAGATTAATAGAGTCTTGTTCCTGCTGTGCAGCGACTGTGTATTCTCTCCCCTGGGCTATCCTGTGCATCCTGAGCCTGATCATAAATTTACCATCAGTGCCAAGGGGTTGACGCTTCAGCTGTCAGGAAGAATCATGGCGTTATCTGGGGAAGAAACTCAAACTGGAGGATCTGGCTTCTTTTGGAAAAAGGAGTCAGAGAGGAGTGCAGAAAATGTAAATCAGTCTGGAGTTCAGTGAGCCACAAAACCGGCACCTCTGCATTACAGCTAACGGGCAAAATCTAATACAATGGAGTCGAGTTAGTATCTGGATCTAAAATGTCTATATGAAAAATGGTGTTTATGCTTATCCAAAGTAAATTAAATTGTCTCTCTAAAAAAAGCATAAAACACAGGACAGAAAAATGAATGTTTCTAAAGCTTTTGCAAAAAAAAAACAAAAAACAAAATTGGCAAAGTTTTAGATAGCTATCTTGGCTTTGTCCAAGGATAAAGACATTTGCTTACTGCCACGTCTCTGTTTCTCAAATTAACAGGTGCGCAGGAAGACACTTTTCATGGGGGGCTTTACCTAAACAATCTGCAAAACCCATTGTTGCAACAGGAGCTTCCCATTCCAACAGATCCACCAAGTGCAGGAACTTTAGCCATGGCAGCTATTAATCTTCTGCATTAACGCAGAATCAGCAGCAACTTATAAACGAAAACTACTGAACAATAAGAGCAGTAATTATCTGGCTGAATAGTTTCACAGAGACTATATTCCCAGTTGCATCCTGCATAAATTAACATCATTATCTAAAGGCAGTTATAAGTAACAGAACAAATTTTAAATCTTTGGTGTGGCTTGTTTGGTTTAATTTATGAAGTGGTTATTTTTTCCAATAACCAGACATCAGCACAGTTTAGAATCTCTGGAGTTATAGTCTACTAAATTTTTCCATTCATGTGTTTTAAAGTTTATTTTAGGAATATTTGAATCCAGCACCCTCAAATCCCCCAACCTTCTACCGCTGCAGAAAAACAAAATTTTCTTGCAAAAACGGTGACAACACTTTTGGAGTATGTGGCTAAGTTTAATATCAAATCATTCCATTCTAATAGTAGGTGTATGTTTAAAGGTTGTTGGACTGTAAGCTGAAAAAAGGAATTGAAAAAAATCTATATGGATTTCTTGAGAAGAAGTCACACAAATCGTATGCATGTTGGTGATTTCTTTTTACAATTCAGTTACCTGGAAAAAAAAATGTAATTTGGTCATAGAAGGTCATTAGTCTGCTAATATTTGGGCAGTTTAAAGCAATCTGACAACATGACAGTTGTTTTCCGCAAAAATTACCTTGTTCAGGGTAAAAGGGGGTTGTTGAGGCCTTTCCCAGCTGTCATGGTGCTACAGCTGTCATCGGACTGTTGGACAGGTCGAAGGTCCATCGCAGGGCTTGTATGACACGGACAGAGAAATTCAAGATTGAAAGAGACTTAAGTTAACAATTTCCTTTCATAATAATATGCAAATCAACCGCTACTATATAAGTGGTTTTAAATCCTGCATCTGCTGATTGGTTTAGGATTTTATTTTTTACTGAATTAAGTTGTGTATTTTTATTTTTTAAATTCTGGTTGTATTCAATTATAAAGACTTTGACTGGATTACATGTAAGTGCATTTAAATTGGACTTGATTGCATCTTTGTTTATTGTCCTGAAACTGTTGTTGAAGGAGATTCTGCATTCAAATCACATCCAAGATATGAAGAAGCATTGAGATTACATTTTCTTGTTGTTTTCTACTTTTGCCAACTTTGTGCTCAGTGCGAACAGATGGAGTTCCTAAGATGGATATTTTTTTTAGCAGTTGGCATTAAAAACTGAATTCGACATCAGCATCTAATTTTAATCTCTGCATCTGAATCTATATGATTGATCTGACTAATTTGATTATGCATTTCAGAATTGCATCTGTTCATCTTGTGAAGTGCCGTAAGATTACATCTGTTGTGAATGGTGGTATATAAATAATCTGAATTAAAATGGAATGAAAACACTGAACAAGTATTTAATAAAGATTGAAGCAGGATGTACAACTTACATGACACTGACCAGTATTCCTGACCTCTACAATGTAAAATACCTCACTTAACCTAAAATATTAAGTGAGATATTTAAGTTACATTTTCAGAATATTTTGCAAGAGCCTGTTAAAAATTACACAATTTTGACACATTGAATAAATCATATTAGTATTTGCCAGCTAGATGCCAGGGTTCCTTAATCAACTCTGTTTAGCACTTCTCAACGGTTCATGCAAAACCTTCAAGCCTATATATATGTATATATATATATATATACCTATCATGTTATACATCATGTTCTCCAGCATCTTATGCTCTGTATGCACATGTCACGTCCATGTGATTTTTCTCCCTCAGAGGGTGTTAGAAGCAGGATCCAGTTAGGGCTGCTGCTGACATGGGGGTCACAGAAAGAACTGATAATTAACATGAACTGTAGGACCACCTCAAGCAGACCCTTCTTCTCCCCCCAACCTTCGCCCTATTCTCCCACCTCACTTTCTACCATTTCAAACACCTCCTCCACCCACCCATCCACCCGCTCCCCCCTCCATGTCCTAACAGCATGTCCTGTCTCAGACAGGCTCACTCGGCTGCTGGAGAGGAAACGCTGAGCACCGTGACGGACACACAGCATATAACCCAGCTCCACACCTGGGATATGAATTAGCCAATCAGGGGTTAAGTACTCTGGTCATGGGCCTGATGACAATACTTCACCTGAGATCACACCCTTACGACCTGCGGGGTCACCGGACCTCGGACTCAGTGCTGTGAGGAGAGGCCTGCAGAAAGCGGATCATATCTCAATACGGTTATGAATCACAGAAAAAAGGTGGTTTTAAAGCAGAATGTAAGAAAATGAGGATTTTCTTTTTTCTTTTTTTCTTAGCCTTTAGGATGCAAAATTAATATGTGAACCAAAGAAATCTTTATCAGTAATTTTCCTTCTTGTGTAAACATGCACAGCTTCTAAACTAGACAGAGCAGTTTATGAATTTTGTGAACATCTATTTAATAACTGTACAATTTTTACATTTTCAGAATCTTTCACTCCTTGTGAAGGAATTGATTTTATAATATTAACCAGATGTTCCTCTTTTATGGCTGTGTGAAGCCTTTGGTTTGTGTCACATCCAATGGGTTCTTTGTTTCTCGCAACAAGGTTAAAAACCATGTGTTGAAATTTAAAGTGGGGTTGCAGGTGTTGTTTTCAGGCTCACTTTCTGACTTAGTGACTTTTACTTTTACATACAAACTGTGTGGTAGTGAAGTGCAAAAACAAATGTGTTTTCACGCACAATAAATCCAAAAACACAATGTACTTTTGCTGAAAAAACTGGGTTTTAAACAGAATCAGTCTCGTGTTAGCTGAAAGTTTTTGAATGGAAACTAGATTTTCTTGAAAAAGCCTTTAATGAAACTTTTGTCACCTTACCACCACATTGGGATTTAATGTAATCAACAATGATTAATGGGAAATAAAAACATAATGTATTTATGTTTGATCTCTTGTACTCTGACACCCCTAAGTAGTAATAACAAATCCAGTTCAACCCTATAATCTCATTAGTAAATGTTGTCAAAGTTTGTCAATATAAATCCAGGTGTTTTGTGAGGAGTTTTTTTGGGGTAACATTATTTAAACAGCCAAATAGATAAAGATTTACCCCAACAGATTTGGGGTGTTACTGCAGAAAAAGGTGGTTCTTCAAGCAATTCACAAATAATTACACTTTTTGTGTTTTTATTTGTACAAATTGTTGTTCATTTACCTTCCACTTCACACTTTAAAAAATGCATACCTTGCACTATTGTGTGACATGAATTCAGAAAAAATATACTGAATTTTGTGTTTGTAATGTGACAGAATGTAGTAAAATGTTGGGAATACCTTTGCGAAGCATTGTAAACACAGAGATAATGTTGAAGTATAATAGATGTTTACAATCTCCAGCCTTTTACTAATAAATTAAATGCACAACATGCTTTGATTTTCTGAAAAATGTTGAATACCTTGCTCAGTGTAGTTCAGCGGTGGGATATCAACAAAATGATCCCCAGTTTCTGTTCATTAATCATTCTGCCACAGAGCTCAACTACTTAACCTACAGCCCTCCTTTTACAGACAGCAGCCTGAAATTATGTGGCAGGAAATGGGAGATTTGATAATATCATGAACTGGATATGCTATTTCCTTCAGCAGAGAAGGTTATCAGTTATGTTTTTAAAAAGCTTTAAAACCCCTTGGGATCCTGGTGCATTTTTGGGCTTTGCCTGAAAATGAGGATTTTGTTATCAGCTTTAGACCACTTTGGTGGAGACTTAGAAATGCATCGAGAGTTGACTTTTTTTCCATACACTATTTGAAACCGCCCTATTTCTGTGCAACACCTACTTATTGTGACAGTCGTTCTGCATGGAGGAGAGCCAGACAAGGCTAAAGTCTTGAGCAAACAATGACTCCTCATTTTAGGGCAGCAGGACCTAGGAGACAGTATCTCAGGTCTCACTGCCTGCGTGATACCATCTTCAAATCTGTTTTGGCTTGGCTTACTTGAACTCACAGCCCAGACTCTATGGTGGTCAAACAAATCAGAGAGAAACTGTCTCTTGAGCTAAGCTAACAGACGGCTCCTCTCACTCGTGCCCTGAGCTGTGTGGTTTAGACCGAAGGCTTGGGTTTCAAAGGCTAAAGAGGAGGAGGTGGGGGACTGATGGCATCTGCCTTCTCTCTGTCGGATGGAGCAAGGATTCTGTTCAAAGACACAGCGGCTCAAGTGCATCAATTAGCGAGGGAAAGAGCTTGCTAACTTCCCCAATCACTGGCAAACTCTGTGTGACCTCAGAGCATTACATTATGAGGCATGATGATTGTGTTGCACGCTGGTCAGGCAATGTCAATAGCCCTCTTGCAAATGGCCCGGTAGTGATGGAGTGGCTTAAAGGGTTGTTCCTGCAAATGGACATAAAGAATAATAATAACCGTATTTGGTTTTTTGAAGCCACTCTTAAGGGGTCAGCAGATTTTTCCAGCTGTTGGCGTTTCTGTCCCGCCGTTGCTTCAGTTGTAATAAACACCGAGAGTGACCCTTTGCAGCTTATCACCTGACATCCAATGGTAATTTAGCTTGGAGTGATCTGAAGGCCACTCCTGATTGATTCTGTCCTCATTCGGGAGAGTGATGGATTACCCTCTTGCCACTCGGTCAGTTTGGTGTTGTACTCCTACGCCCGCCAGACAAAGCCACTGATGGGGACTTGGGGGGGCACTGGCCTTGACCCAGCAACAGACGATAGTAGATCTTTTGTCTAGCCCAGTGAGGTGAGGCATTGACCCCAGTGCTCTTAGTGCGTCTGGCCCTCTATCCATCTTATATTAATGCAATTTTTCAAAAGGTAAATATCATGAGAGGCATTTGCTATAAGATACATGCACAAAAAATTGGAAGCCGTATCTAAATCAAAAGAAAAGCGTGCCTTTGATGTTGCAGCCTGTAAATGATATGATGAAGCATCATTATCAAGAGCATCACGCTGCCTTTGGGAGTCCAGGATGTCGCCAGCGATAATACAAAATGAATCCAGTCATCAGCAAGTGTGACTGCAGCCATGGCAACCCCCATGACAATGATCCACCAATATTATTTTTTCCTGAAGCGTCTGAGCCTAGAACAAAGCGAGTTTTGTTACATTGTAGAAAAGACTGCAAAAACAAGAGGAGATCTTTGCTTTTAGGGGGATAAAGTACCCAACTCCAGGAGAAACTAACTGGATATTGATAAATGTCAGTGTTGATGAGCGAGAAGAGTGGCACTGCTGCGCTGTAGAATTGGTTTTATGGGGGTATATCATTAAAACAACAGATGAGGCCACAGAAAGTGCTGAGTGGAGGTAATAATATAGCCATGAAGCCTCGTGGGGTTAGGGTAAGAAAATTCATAATCATTCCCTATATACTGAATTGCTAATGGCTGAGTTTGTTATGGACATGTTATAAACCCCAGTATTATTTGAACTTGGTGGCACATAAGGTTTGAGGCATTGGTGAAGCAGACGATGAAAACATCTAGCTTAACAATGACTGAGTGCTGTTTTTGGAGGCTTTTCAGAGTAAAAGACAAAGAACTGTTGGTTCCAGTTGGGTTTCACTCTGAATGGACTTACACCTCTGGATGTTAGATAAGATCTAGGATGTTTTTACACACTTTATGCCACATGATTACCATCAGAATGTCAAGTCTTCAAGTCATTCTCAATTTGCTTCACCCATATCTTCTGTAGCACATTACTTTGGACTGGATCATAAATAAAAAATGAATCAAAAATTTAAACTACCAGATTGACTTGATCTGAAAACCCTTGAAATGGACACTTCCCTTGTTACTCAAGTATTGATCTTTTGCGGGTGACGTAATTCTCTTCGAAACCCCGCCCGTCCGCCATGACAGAAGTCAAAACAACCTAAGGCCACCACGTGAGTAAAAAGAAAAACTCACATGTGGTGGCCTAATATCGCTTTTATTTAGTTTAATTTGCAGTAAAAATGGTCACAGGGTGCTGCGCGGTCGGCTGCACAATCAAACAAGGGTGAAAATCAAACTTGCCGTTTTATCGTATAACGTTTAACGAGGAAAGATGCGATAATGACTGTCAGCCCACGGATTTGCAGCGAACACTTTTTACAAGGTGAGAAGATTAACGTTCATTTAATTTATAAGTAAGTAAGATTAGAAAGATATCAAATATTGCATTATGGCGAAGGTACGCGTCTAACTGTCAGTAACCATGGAAACAGTGCCCCACCATCATCTAGCTTAGCATATAGGGGGGAAAAATGGTTAGCTTCTCGTCTTTTGTATGTTTTTAAGGCTGGGAGGAGGAGAGACGCCGTTGATGACAGTGATATAAATCATATGGTGTGAATTCAGGCAAAGTCGGTAATTTTATCAACACGTCCGGAGGGATTAAGTATGGGTCGGTTTGTGAGCTAGTTGGATTAAGTTTGGGTCGGTTTGTGAGCCAGCTGGATTAAGTATGGGTCGGTTTGTGAGCCAGCTGGATTAAGTATGGGTCGGTTTGTGAGCTAGTTGGATTAAGTTTGGGTCGGTTTGTGAGCTAGCTGGATTAAGTTTGGGTCGGTTTGTGAGCTAGCTGGATTAAATTTGGGTCGGTTTGTGAGCTAGTTGGATTAAGTATGGGTCGGTTTGTGAGCTAGCTGGATTAAGTTTGGGTCGGTTTGTGAGCTAGTTGGATTAAGTTTGGGTCGGTTTGT